>JAXCGZ010011429.1:65000-137500 GCA_037179515.1 Halocaridina rubra | reverse complement strand
CCTGATCGGTTCCATTTTTAGACTTAGTGATACTTATCATACCTGTCCTTAAAACTATGGATTGAGGTAGCATTAACTACCTCCTCGCTTAGCGAATTCCAATTATCAACTACTCTTACACTGAAAAAGTATTTCCTTACATCCTGCAAACAAGTTTTCTTCCGAAGCTTCAAACTATGACCTCTAGTTCTAGAGCCAGCCATATCGAAATATCGATCCCTATCCACTCTATCATAACCATGAAGGAATTTAAAGACTGTCACCATATCCCCCCTTACTCTTCTAGCTTCGAGTGATGGCAAGTCTAATTCCCTCAGCCTCTCATCATAACCGAGATTGCGTATTTCTGGCACCAGTTTTGTGGCATGTCTTTGAACTTTTTCAAGCTTAGCTATGTGCTTTTTCAAGTGCGGATTCCAAAAGGGGGCTGCATATTCGAGTTTTGGCCTCACATAGGTTACATAAATATTTCTGAACATTTCCTTGTCCATGTGCCTGAAGGCTACCCTTACATTTGATAAGAATGCATATGCTGCCCTTACTACGCCATTTATATGTATTTCTGGAGACAAATCTGCCAATATGTTTACTCCTAGATCTCTCTCATTTTCTGTCTCCTGAAGTTGTACTCCAGCCACCGAGTAGTCAAGCTTGGGCCTTCTTGCACTTGTACCCATTCTCATTACCTTACATTTTGAGGTATTGAATTTCATTAGCCACTTTTCTGACCACTCATGCAGATTATTTAGATCCTCCTGAAGTTCTCTACCATTGTTCTCGTTTTTTACTTTCTTCACAATCTTTGCATCATCTGCAAACATATTCATGAATGAATTTACAGACTCTGGTAGGTCATTTACATATACAAGGAACAAAAGTGGCCCTAAAACTGAACCCTGTGTGTGTGTGTGTGTGTGTGTGTGTGTGTGTGTGTGTGTGTGTGTGTGTGTGTGTGTGTGTGTGTGTGTGTGTGTGTTGGAGGAAAAATGGGGACGTTTATCTCTAAAAATAAAAAATAAAACATCAGGCGCTGTGATCGCAAAAGTTCATTCATGAAAATGAATAAGGAAATGCCTACCGTGCATTCCTGTGTATACGTACATTAATACATACGTACATGCATATAAAGATTTATATGTAACGCGTAAGAGGCAAGGAATATATATACTTGTGTATCGATATTACAAGGTAGTTATAAAAATATGTGTCCTGTTTACAACCACATTCTCTCTCTCTCTCTCTCTCTCTCTCTCTCTCTCTCTCTCTCTCTCTCTCTCTCTCTCTCTCTCTCTCTCTCTCTCTCTCTCTCCCACACACACACACACACACACACACACAATAAGGTATTGGTGTACGGATTCCTCTACTGGTCTGCCAAAGTGCACTAGTGTACTCTTGATACCATCCGAGTTAGCAGGTACTAAGAACCGAGAGACATGGGAACTGTTCCTTTCATATCCGATATATGACTAAGTGTTTTCTTTAGGTTTTATGTGTCCTTATAAGTCCCCAATTGGGTGTGGACACCGACGGATTGAAGCTAGGGGATTAAGGCTGGATGACCCTCCTATCGCCCAGCCGTGGGATCGAATATCGGTCCGTCACCTCCATAGTTGAGCATTTTACCGCTAAGCTACGTCGGTATTTTCTTATATAGAATAATAAGACTTCACTCTAGCCTTAGATTATCAATATCCTCACACCCAACTATCTTATACTGGTTTCTGTTTTACGTCACGAACTCCCTTTTCAACTAAGGGCTAGGACGGTTGCCTTCTTTCGAAGGACTTGTTTTGGCAGATGTAATCGTTACCCTGAGTGTATGCCCTAACTAACCTCAGTCCGTGACGGGGCGCGAACCCTCGACCTGCCGCCTCAGAGTCCCGGACGCTACCATTTTGCCACGGAGACTACTCCCAACAATCTTATACTATCACTAAAATTAGTTTTACGGATTAGATATATATATATATATATATATATATATATATATATATATATATATATATATATATAGATAGATAGATAGATAGATATATAGATAGATAGATAGATAGATAGATAGATAGATAGTAAATCATATCTATATTTCGCAAAAATACAGTACAATATTTTTACATAGTATAAGATACATAGCATAAGCTATATATATATATATATATATATATATATATATATATATATATATATATATATATATATATATATATATATATATGATAGAAAGATAGATAGATAGATAGATAGATAGATAGATAGATAGATAGATAGATAGATAGATAGATAGATAGATAGCTAAATAGATAGATAGACAGAAAGAGAGAGAGAGAGAGAGAGAGAGAGAGAGAGAGAGAGAGAGAGAGAGAGAGAGAGAGAGAGAGAGAGAGAGAGAGAGAGAGAGAGAGAGAGCAAAGTACCTCGCGATTTCAACTCCTCTACACCTTTATTTGCTTAGATATTAGATGGTTTATCTTCCTTTCCTGTTAAAAGATGACTGCGGCGTCAAGGTCTTAAAAAGTAGTAGTAGTAGTAGTAGTAGTAGTAGTAGTAGGAAATTATTATTTATCAAAAAGTTCTGGAGATTTAAATATTACAGCCATACCAAAAGCCTATTCGAGCTCAAGGTTTGTATGTACATATGACAGTGCATTTATTTGAATAATATTGGTGCCTAAAGAACAAGAAAAAGAATTGAATAATATAATAATACCTAAGGAATAAAAGAAACTTAAAACACAATTATAACTTCGACCTTCAAGGAACACGTGATTAGGGAAGTACTTTCGCATTATAAAATATCTAAGCCAGAACTGCTATGGTATAAAGAATATATATATATATATATATATATATATATATATATATATATATATATATATATATATATATTATTATTATTATTATTATTATTAGTAGTAGTATTTATTTTTTTTCGAAAATACTTGCCTGCTCGCTTGTTTCACTTTCCCTTAGAGTCAAACTGTGATCGGTTTTACGTCAGGCACTCGCTTTTCTGTTAAGGGATAGGACGGTCCCCTCTTGCGAAGGACTTGGATTTGGCAGATGTGATCGCTATACTGAATGAATGCCCTCTTTAACCTCAGACCGAGGGGATCCGCGAACCCTTGATCTGATGACTCGTAGTCACGAATGCTACCACTTTGCCACGGTTACCACCTTCCAACAAAAGTTTCATATATATATATATATATATATATATATATATATATATATATATATATATATATATATATATATATATATATACAAAGGGAAATTTACAAGGGATTAAGAGATCCCTTTATTCTGGAGTTGATAAAGAATATAATGATAGTGTCATGAGTAGTGATATATTCAGGTCACCACTGCTCAAGCCTGATGGGCTCCTTACTGTCCAAAAAAAAAAAAAAGTTTTTAAAAACAAAAAGAGTGACAAGAAAAATTTTAATGTGTCAATTTTGTTATGCTAAACCTAAATTGACATCTATAACAATTCACACCTATGAAGTTAAATGTTTTCTGCTTGGCTTGAAAGCTTACACTGACAATGCTCTTTATAGATTTTTTCCTCCTATTTTTCGAGTGCTGATGTACTCTGTGTGAGTGAGTGAGTGAGTGAGTGAGTGAGTGAGTGTGTGTGTGTGTGTGTGTGTGTGTGTGTGTGTGTGTGTGTGTGTGTGTGTGTGTGTGCGATTACCTAATTGTGCTTACGGGTAAGAGCCCAAAGCTCGTATCTTCCCGTCTCCTGATCGGTTCCATTTTGTACCTAGTGATACTTATCGTACCTGTCCTTAAAACTATGAACTGTGTGTGTGTGTGTGTAATAATAATAATAATCATAACAATAAAAATAATAATAATAATAATAATAATAATAATAATAATAATAATAATAATAATAATAATAATAATAATAATATAACTGGGATGGTAAAGCTAGACAGCGTAGGAAAGAGAAAATATATAAATGAATTTGCTTTTGCACTCTCCCACTATAAAACTGAAAGAAGAAGAGCCAGGCTCGCCCGATGTCAACAAAAGCGTTTTTCTTGAACGTGTGCCGGTAAATTTAGTCGATGAGAAATAATAGAAATAACTCGTTAACCAATAAATGCAGCTCATAATATTCTGCTGGGTATGTTACCTATAACCTCGTATAATTGTTTACTATATAAGTACCTGATTTGCGGGATAATAGTAAGAAAATTACATTAAAACGATGTGTAAGGTGTTATCACATGGCCTGTAGAATAACAGTACGTATAGATTTGGTATATGTATGGAGTAAGCCATTAAATTAGTTCTCTCTAAACACAAACATGTTGGATTTTGCAGATTTTGAAAATCGACTTTATATGTGGACATAAATTCCAAAATATTTTTAAGAAAAACTTTAAACTGTTATGATCCAATGGAATATACCTTGGGTATGCACCGATGCCCTCGAATATATAGTTTACAGAACATAAATGCACATATATCAGCCTGCCAAAATTCCACTCTGTCTCAGTTGAGGTTGTGTTAACGAATTGATAATGGCGTAATGCAAGAGGGTGACTGTTATTCGAGGTTTCGTTATGCCTCTACATATTTTAGAAGATTAAAATGTCGAGTGCAGGTTGTTGTAGAACAAGTTTCACGAATATTATTTCCATGTTGAATTGCCTCTAACCTACTATTGTCATTAAATTCTGTTACGAATTGGTTAGGGGGAAGTGATAAAAAAAAAATACATAGTGTTATCCACTGGGTATCACACATTCAGAGCGATCACAGAAAGAAACACGTAATCTAAACAAGAGAGAAACTTAACATAATTAAGTTCTCAAAAGTACTGTAATAAAGCGAGACTACAGGACACCTCAGACGCATTCTCTAGGCATGTATGTCATGCCAGTCTTGCTTGAGAACAAATTTATAATAGATTATCTGGCGTCACAATAGAATAGTTTGCCTATTAATTTCTTATTTTTTGTCACTGACTACATTAATAATATCCAAAATCAACAAAATTTTATAAATTATGAATGCAAGACTCAGATTACCGGTAAAAATACCTGTAACCCATGTTCGTAAAGCAGTAAAACCTTGAAAACCTTAACCATGGTTGTTAGCATAACTTGGCTAACCTAGGTAGTATATCTTAACCTAACCATACCTGAAATTTGGTTATGCTCATACGCATTAAGTAAACTGCAGAATTGGAGCATATTGGTAATTTGAGAGAAAAAAAAAAGCTTCACTGTTAACTAGTCGTGTATCGTGGATTATATATTTATCTCCCTGTAAACTTGGCTTATATCTTGGATTAACTATGCATAAGGTTATGACATCTAATCCATTCGACTCCATGTACTATGAATTCACATTAGTTACTACTATGACCTTTTTTTTTTTGTAACCTACTGGCAGTACCAGTGCTTCAATATTTAATTTCACACTCCCTTCCCAACGAGTGGTGTGAAAATGGAATGGATTGAAAAAAATATATATATTTAAAACAACTATATTCAATATGTCAGTAACTAACTCGTTTCTTAACTAACCCTGGTAACCAAAGTTAACCTAGGAGAGTACATATGTCAGTAATCAAGTCTTTTCTTAACTAACCCTGGTAACCAAAGTTAACCTAATATAGTACATTTTAAAGAGATAAAAACTTACTATATGCTTTGAGTCGTTTGTAATGAAAACTCGGATCAGTATCTTGTTCCATACATGTCAAACTTAGTCTTTTATGCTTCCTCAGTTTTTCTAAATACTCATTTCCTCCACCAGAACAATGAGCACACGGGCAATCCATAACTGTCACGAAAGAGATCTTCCTGAAGGAGGAGTCGTATCACCGCCACAACCAACAAATGACTAAGAATAGCAGCTCAAAGAGTTCCTCAGTCCGAACACTCTCTCTCTCTCTCTCTCTCTCTCTCTCTCTCTCTAGCTACTCAAGCTCTCTTGGGTAGGACTCACACCAGGTTAGTGACAAACGTTGTTTGTACTTTGAAACTGAAAGTTCATAATTTCAGATTTTTGCTTATTTCGACTTCCAGTATCATCCATATTCGTCTTATGAAACGTTTGACGATAGATTTCATGCTACTCAGCAGTATGGTGGATGTTTATTAGTTGTTATTTTAATATGGAGTATGCCTTGTTGCTCTATGTCCATGCTCTCCGGCACCAACGCCTATCCTCTCTCAAAGGCGATTGGTCGAAAAACAGTCAAGCACTTTCTTCATTGGTGAGTCCTGGCTGACCTTTCCTTGCTATTTAGGGCGTTTGTTTCCAAGCATAGTAAGCACTTGGTAACAATACAGATAATCCCTGTAGTAGGGGGCGGGGATCTATGGGTTATATAGTATGTTATTTTGATCTTCATCTTGTAAATAACTTGAGTACGTGGCGGTGTGTGAGGTCAGAGAGATGAGTGAGTCAGCAAATTATTCTTTTTTTTTATTATTGCATCGTTATTTTTTAATGAGGCTTTGTTTACATAGTAATGGTAATAGCTGTTTTTTTTAATTAAATTGGCATATTTGGTTTCTTAGCAGTTGATATAGATAAAGCATGCTTTATTGTGAATTTGATGTTGTAGTTTTATAAACATGCTTTATTCCAAATTGCAGTTATGCATACACACATACCTACACACGTAATTCGTACATACATACATACATACATACATAACCTGAAGAACTAGAAAGGTTACATAAGTAGTTATAAGTGCCCTCCCTCTTACCTGCCTGTATAATATATTTGCATTCAGACTTTGATATTATGATAAGGTAACACTTATGTTTAAATGATACTGTATGATAATAAGTAAGAATTAACTAGTGATGTCATCAATCTATAGAACCAATTCAGTGGTGGCACCAACCGACCGTTGCTATACTACAGCTGCAGGGTCTTGTAGACTTAAATAAGACTGGCAAGGACAGGTTGATGTTAATTCTTCCTTCAGTTACGGTTCTCTTTCTATGCCTACATCATCACCGAATAGTCGTGGATATTCGTTACATATTTCTTACTATCCCTTCACATCTGACAAGTCACAATACTCCCCAGCTCTGTTTCTCTTTGTTTTCTTCATGCCCAGGCCCGAGGAGGGTAGATTTTTTTGTTTTTTTTGCCCGTCCTGGTGTCACAATCATAAAAAAAAGGATATAATATAAATGTTGCTTTTGGCTGAGCAAGAAGAATTATACGGTTTATTTACGCTTCATGTCGTATGGAAGTACTAAACGGGATATTCTTTTTGGTGTGGTGGGGGAAGCAAGGAAGATTCGTATGCTGTAGGAGGCGAGTAATAGATGTATCCTTAGTTTTTTTCTTTTTCTTCTTATTATTATTATTATTATTATTCTGAGGGAGGCTGTAGGTGGGAAGAATTTGAGACTCGTAAACTGTGTGAATTGACTGCAGTGAATGGAAAGTCAAAATCCTACCTATGTATGCCCCACGTGTCGTAAGAAGCGACTAAAAGGGATATCCATACTGAGGCGGAGCAGAATTCAAGACTCGTAAGGTGGAAATATTTCAGGGGAAGGGAAATCAGAATACTGCCGTTGTATATCCTGTGTGCACTAGAATATCCTGTAAGGGGCAATTAATATAGACATAATTGTTGATGAATTATCATTATTCTACACTTTTATGCCCTGTGTATTGTAAGCAGTGACTTCATTGGCTAGAAAAGCAGAGAGAGCGGGCAGCTCTTTACATTTCTTTTCTTGTTACAGAGCAACAAAGATGAGGTTGGGCGGCTTATGATAATGATTTAGCATCTTAGTTCTTTTGTTACATATGCTACTACCTATATATATATATATATATATATATATATATATATATATATATATATATATATATATATATATATATATATATATATATATATATATAGTAAGGGAGCCCATCAGTGAAACAAAACTTATAAAACAATGCTATATTTCGGATCCTAACTGGATCCTTTCTCAAGCAGGGATCCAGTTAGGATCCGAAATATAGCATTGTTTTATAAGTTTTGTTTCACTGATGGGCTTCCTTACTATTTAGTGCTGTATGCTAACAGTTTGTACTTATATACATATATATATATATATATATATATATATATTATATATATATATATATATATATATATATATATATATATATATATCAAGAACTGTGTGCACCACTCAGATAATCTCTGTAAATTGGAGTTTAGAGGTGAAAAGAGATTGATACGAGACTGCTTTTGAGTAACAGATGAAAGCTGGGATCCCCACGACGAGGACAGCTTTTCGAATACTTCAGTTCCGGTTTTACGTCACGGACTCCCTTTTCTACCAAGGGCTAGGACGGTTGCCTTCTTGCGAAGTACTTGTTTTGGCAGATGTACCCTGAGAGCATGCCCTTGCTAACCTCAGACCGTGACGGGGCGCGAACCCTCGACCTGACACCTCAAAGTCGCGGACGCTACTGTTTGAGCCACGGTGACTACTTTCGAATGCTTCAGTAGTTTTTCTTAATATTTCTAGTGCACTAGCTTTTGTTTTTGAAGTAACTCAGTGGTCTTAAAAACGTAACTGAGAGGATTAATATTGGAGACGTTTTATGAATAAGTTTTATATAGGATGCTGACATTCCTTCTCTCTCTCTCTCTCTCTCTCTCTCTCTCTCTCTCTCTCTCTCTCTCTCTCTCTCTCTCTCTCTCTCTCTCTCTCTCTCTATCTATCTATCTATCTATCTATCTATCTCTATCTATCTATCTATATATATATATATATATATATATATATATATATATATATATATATATATGTGTGTGTGTGTGTGTGTGTGTATATATATATATATATATATATATATATATATATATATATATATATATATATATATATATATATATATGCGTGTGTGTGTGTGTATATATATATATATATATATATATATATATATATATATATATATATATATATATATATATATATATATATATATATATATATATATATATATATATATATATATATGCGTGTGTGTGTGTGTATATATATATATATATATATATATATATATATATATATATATATATATATATATATATATATTTTATATATATATATATATATATATATATATATATATATATATATATATATATATATATATATATATATATATATATATATATATATTCCTTGACTCCCATTAGTTTTTTTATTCATGCAGATTAAGGTGTCGTTTTTCAGGGATTTAAGCGATTACATATAATAGTGGGAATGCTATTTATTATAATCACAGCATTAAGGCTTCAAAACTGTAAACTCAATGTGAACATTTAGAATAAAGATAAAAATATTAAGAATTATTTTAATTGTTATCAGTTAACAAAATGATATAGAAACATACGGTACGTAGGTACATTCCACCATCACTTTATTTAATAAGCGACTCAAGATAGTTCACTGATTTTTTTCTTTGGCATGTGTGAATAAACTGAAAGATTTTCATCTTATATTTCATCCTTTTAATAAATCTTTTGTAATTGAATGCCTGTAAAGAATTGTATTTCAAATACGAAGATACTGTAATTGAGCCTTTTTGATGTAGATACTATGGCCATGTAGTAAGAAGAGGAGAGAAGGAACCAATCAGGAGAGCTAAGAACATGCCAGTGATTGAAAGAAGGAATGTGGGGCTCCAGCGGATCAGATGGATGAACGTGGCGGGGAGGGATATGGTTTAAGTTGGAATGGAGGAGGGAGATGCAAGGGATAGGAACAAGTGGAGGAAGTTGACTCGAGCGGCCGACCCTGCTATTCAGTGGGATTAATAAGGTCGAAGGAAGAAGAAGAAGATGTAGATCTAAAAACTTCACCCCAAACAGTCACAAAGGTCGCAGCCGAAATCGTCTTTTTTGAAGCAGCAATTTACTGGACAAGATCTCACTTCAGGACATGGTGGACAATCACATATACCGCAACCATAACAGTCTTTGCTTATGGGACAAGAAGGAGGACAGTCCTTTAAGGGAGAACATAAAGGACAGCTGCATACATGACAGTCAAACTTATCCTTAACTATTTGACATTTTGATGGACAATAATCAATCGGCTTGCATGCAGGACACTCACAAGTATCACAGCCATAATCATCTTGTTCAATGCAACAAGGAGGTGAGCATGTACTTATTTTATTACATTCTGGACAAACACATATATCACATCCATTTGGATCTAATCCAATTCGACATAGCTTTGGGCAGAAGTGAAGCGGTTCACACTCAGTTGGACAGATACATTTCTCACATCCAAGAGGATCCTCCATATCTGTCTCTCTTATACATGGATACTGGCAGTTTGAAGCCGGGCAGAGAGAGCAATTACAAGTCACACAACCATCAGGTCCAGTAGTAAGTCTGCAGGAAGGGTCACAGTACACTTCTGGGCAGTGAGAATTGCAGTCACATATATCACAACCATTGAAATCTTTGCTGATTTGACAATATTCTTTGCACTCACTCCAGTCAATCATTGGACAGATGGTGTTGCATTCACACACCAGACATCCATATTTATCTCTCTGCATATAACATGGTGGATTACAGTTGTTATTGTCAATGACTGGACATTCTGATGGGCAAATGCATGTGAAACAGCCGGAGTTGTCAGTTTGAAGATAACAAGGATTTCGACAACTGTAATAATCTATTGCTGGACACTTACTGGGACAAGTACATATGTTACAGCCTAAGTGATCCTTTTGAAAACTGCATGGGGCCTTGCAGCTAAAGTCAGTAGGAGGACATGTATTTGAGGATGAACAGCTGCATAAATTGCAACCTTGATCATCTTCCTCAATATGACATGGTGTCTTGCAAGAGTTAGGGTCAAAATATGGACACACATCATTGCAGTTGCACTTAAGGCATCCATACCTGTTTTTGATTATATGACAAGGCAGTTTACAACTTTCGTTATCAAATGCTGGACAGAGACTTATACATTTACAAATTTTACATCCATTCGTGAGTGTTAATATCTTACATGGATCTTTGCAGATTTCTAGATTGCTAGCCGGGCAAAGCACATTACATGAACAAGTTAAGCAGCCATTGTCCCATTGTACTAGCTTACATGGTGGTGTACACCTGCTTGCATCTATCCAGGGGCATGTATCAGGGCATTTGCACTCAAGACAGCCATAGTTATTGGTTTCCATTGTACAAGGTCTCTTACAATATCTAGGGTCTATTGGTGGACATTTTAGTGCTAAACCACATGCACATTTATAGCACCCATAGTTGTCAACCTCAACTTTACATGGGAGTACACAACTGACAAAATTAAAAGTTGGACATTCACCTTGGCAGTTGCACACAGTGCAGCCTGTCTTGTCTGTCATAATATGACATGGGTAGTTACATGTATTGACATCTATATAAGGACAAACGTTTTCACATTTGCATTCTTGGCAACCGAAAATGTTTGTTTCCCATTGACATGGATATTTACAGTCAATAAAATCAATATCTGGGCACTTATCTAAACATTTACATGTAGGGCATCCATTTATGCCAGTCACTATATGGCAAGGTTCTTTACAGGTGCTGCTATCAAATGGTGGACAAAGTCGGTGGCAGTTACAATAATAACAACCTTGATCATCCATTTCTAAATTGCAAGGTGAATTACAGGTAGTTGTATCAAATATGGGGCATACATTTGGACAGTTGCAAATCATACACCCGTTTGCAGCTTTTTCTATTCTGCAAGGAGGATGACATGTCCTGCCATCAATGTATGGGCAAGCATCACAGTTACATTGGTAACAGCCTTTTTCATTTTCCTCAATATAACATGGTTGCTTACAGATGTCAAAATTAATCGGTGGACAGTTATGGTGACATTCACAGATGGAGCAACCATTTGTATCTACTGAAATTTGACAAGGGTATGTGCAAGATTCTATATCAATTACTTGACATATGGGTGTACATTTACACTCTTTACATCCGATGGTGTTCTCTTCAATATGACAAGGTGGCATACACTTCTCCAGATCAATATGTGGACAATTCGTCTGGCAGTTACAAACAGGACAATTACTCATGCTTATCTCCACTCTGCAAGGTACCCTACAGCTTCTGTAATTAAATGGTGGACATATTTCAGGGCATTTACACTTCCTACAACCGAATTTATCTATTTGTATGACACAAGGTCTCCTGCATGAGCCTGCATCAATTGTTGGACATTGTGGGCAACTACAAATGTAGCAACCAAATTCATCTCTTTCCAAGTTACATGGAGCAATGCACTTATTGAAATCAATTTTTGGACATGAATATTTGCATTTACATTCATAGCAACCATTGTTATTTCTGGCAATGCGACAAGGTGCTAGGCAGCGGCTCCAGTCAATATCTGGGCAGGTCACTGGGCATTTACACACATCACAACCTGATCTTCCCGTCTTGATCTTACAAGGAGGTTTGCATTTAATCACTGGACAGGCTGAAAGACGAAAAATAACATTGTGATTGGATTGTTAGTAGTGAACTACGTCATTGAACGGTGTTGGTGTTTGGGTAGTAGGAATTCTACCAGTAACTATTTTACTTAGAGTAAAAGAAATGGTAAACAGTTTTATAATAATTAGTTCTGATGGTGGGGCAATATACAGCTGACTAAATTTTACTGTATTAGATCAAAAGACAACATGCATGCATTTACAGGGAGAACGTATAGTGACATCATGCAAGATAAAGAAAAATGTCTCAAAAAAGTAGAAACGACTGGAACTTATTGAGTTTATGCAATAAAGAGTTGATAATTTTGAAATTGATGCTCTCTCTACAAGACGATATATAATGCTCTTCAATTGAATACTATTTACATAAATTATATTGTATACAAATCACAAAGTTGTACTTACATATTATGTTTTGGCCTGCACTACATACTTTTAGTGGCAGCTTGCCACCATCAACTGAGGGTCTAGAATTAAAAGCTGGTGGTCTGAAAGGCCAGTTTACAATGGGCAGACTTGAAGAAGGAACACTACCGGCACTTGGAGACATACTGTGTGCATAAGAAACACCTTTTATTGATGATGCACCGCCACTGCCATATGAAGAAGCATATGAAGCAGAACTGCTTGCTGAAGACATGCCTGTACTTGAGGAAGAACCACCTAAAGATATTCTGGAGTTACCGCCACTAACATATGAATTAGCAAATGATGGAGCAGTTTTTGCCAAAGAAGGATCCTCTACTTGAGAATTATCTTTGCTGGAGGGAAAGTCAGGAGAACCACTGTTGGTAAAGGTGCTATGGCCATTATTAGAAATACCAATATTTGGTCCACTATCAGCTGATAGTTCATCTCCTTGTATAAAAGAGGAACCACTAAATATAGAAGAACTAGCTGAATTACCCATAGTTTTCTCGTTGACATCTCTAGTTATAGACGAGGAGCTAGTCATGGGAAAGGAAGGGGGGCCACTATTTGTGGAGGATCCTGCTATATTTCCCATATGGTTTCCTTTGTTATTTTCATCCGCATAGGAGCTTGGCATATTTTGATATTTTTCATCAGTGGCACTTGACGTGGATATAGAGCTGGAGCTAGAATCAGATGATGATGATGAGGAATTTGAGAAGGAAGATGATAGAGATCCAAAATGGGTTGGTGGTTCTGTGTCGCCATTGGAATCTTTGGATAATGATGGCCAATAATTATCAGCATCATAGTTTTGAAGTGGACGATTCTGCTTCATCGAAGGCCAATACTTGTTACGTTCTGGTTGTAGCCAAGAGTCTTTGAGAGATGAAGGCTTGAAGAAATCTCTTGCAGAGCCTGATGCAACATTTTTTGAGTACGAGTTCGAGCTGGAACTTGATGTGGACTTGGAACTGGAGCTAGAACTATAGCTTGAGTGTGCATATGAAGAGTCCCCACTAAATCCTGTAAATTAAAATAAAAAAAAAGTTGCGAAATATTGTTCTCTGCAAAGAATTTATAAAGTTCATAGTAATTTCGCGCCGTTTAGCTTCGTTTTGATTTAGTAAAATTTGGATTCTGTTTAACCAAAGCCTGACAAGTTTTTTGTAAAATGCAAATATATATAATGTCTCAAACAAGTTGTGAAGCAGTATGCAATTATACTTGCTGTATTGAATGCACATCATGTTCCCGAAAATTAGCTGTCAACATATATATATATATATATATATATATATATATATATATATATATATATATATATATATATATATATATATATATATATATGTATATATATATATATATATATATATATATATATATATATATATATATATATATATATATATATATATACATATATATATATATATATATATATATATATATATATATATATATATATATATATATATATATGTGTGTGTGTGTGTGTGTGTGTGTGTGTGTGTGTGTGTGTGTGTGTGTGTGTGTGTGTGTGTGTGTGTGTGTGTAGTCACCGTGGCTCAAGCGGTAGCTTCCGCGACTTTGAGGCGTCAGATCGAGAGTTCGTGCCCTGTCATGGTCTGAGGTTAGCAAGGGCATGCACTCAGGGTAGTGATTACATATGCCAAAACAAGCCCTTCGCCAGAAGGCAACCATTCTAGCCCTTGGTAGAAAAGGGAGTCCGTGACTTAAAAACGGAACAAATATATATATATATATATATATATATATATATATATATATATATATATATATATATATATATATATATATATATATATATATATTGACGATCCTTAGTACTTTCGAGCTTATTTATCTACTACTTATTTTTAGAAGTATGTAATTTTTAGAAACGACAGAAACGATATATATATACATACTGAGTTAGGAGAAAAATAAATATTAGCAACTCAACAGAGGGGAATCATCGTTGGCAACAACTTAAAATCCAGATGAAAGATTTTATATTTCCAGCTATGGGCATGATAAGGAAAGAGGTCAATGTAGAGATTAAATAGAATGTAAACACAGGGGAATTAACAAAGGTACAGTCTTAGTGGAAGGAGGAGAAAATAATAATAATAATTATAATGATTATAATAATGATAATAATAATAATGATAATAATAATAATAATAATAATAATAATGATAATAATAATAATTTCAATAATAATTGTAATAATAATAATGACAATAACAGTAATAATAATAATAACAACATTACAGTAATAAGGACAACAATAATGATAAGAATAATATAAACAATAATTACGAGAAACAATAATAGTAATCATGATAATATTGAAGATCCTGTCACTAATACTATTACAATAATAATAAAATTAGAATAAAAATAATGTATTGATATTAATAATGATACAATGATTGTAATCACAATCGCTAAAAAAAGAAAAAAAATAATAATAATGATAATAATAATAATAATAATAATAATAATAATAATAATAATAATAATAATAATAATAATAATGGGTGAAATATCGAGAAATCCATTCCAGTAAGCTTTTGCCTTTATACGTGTAAAGTATATTACATTATATTGTGGACTTAGGAGTATATATTTTGAATATTCAAAATATATTTTTTTGATATTCACTAGTAATATAAAACAAGATTTTTTTTTTTTAGCTATAACTAACCTGGTGCATTAGGATGCTGAAATGTCCCTCTATCTAGATTGCAGTATGACGAAGAGGCAAAAACTAGGAACGAATAGAAAATCCGAAGGAGTACCATGTCTATCCCTCCCTGAAAACGAAAGCGCACTGAACACCGCCAATGAAATCTGAAAATTTTCTTCATAATTTTTTTTTTTTTTTACTTTGTCTTTCCAAAATCAAATTGCTGATGGCATTTTAGCGCACGCGCTCTATATTTCTTTTTCTCGAAGGTCTTGGATTTTAATTTTGTTTTCATATTCAACCGTGTGTGGTTGCAATACGTGATTGTTCATTTTTCAGTCCCAATTGGTTATGTATAACAATCATATTCAGCTGCATAACATCCGACATATTTTAGTATAAACAAGAGTGGACTGTTTTCACGAGGGTATGATGGAAATGCTGTTTTGCTTTTAAATTGTATGCAAATCACCCAAGGCTTTCATTTTTTATTTCGTTCCCTGACTCTCTTTTGCTTAACTTGTAGTCACCGTGGCTCAAGCGGCAGCGTCCGCGACTCTGAGGCGTCAGGTCGAGGGTTCGCGCCCCGTCACGGTCTGAGGTTAGCAAGGGCATGCACTCAGGGTAAGGATTACATCTGCCAAAATAAGTCCTTCGCAAGAAGGCATCCTTCGTAGCCCTTGGTAGAAAAGGGAGTCCGTGACGTAAAACCGGAACCGAACTCTCTTTGCTTAACTTAGCCTTTTCCTCTTCATTCGGCAAACACAATTAACATTTATCCTTTATGTATAAATACAGCAGTTCCCCTTGTATGTTGTTTTAGATTCTCCACCCACGGATGGGTGGAACGGGTCATGGAGGACCCATAGGGTGGTCACAGCCGGCACAGGCCCCAACCCCTAACAGTGGTGCCCAGCCACAGCAATAACCTTCTCAGTAAACAGCTTAAACTCTCTTGCCTGGACGAGGCGCGATCCGTCGACCTCGTGAATGCGAGGCCAGCGCGTTACCACTGTACTAGCCAGGAAGCCTGCACCTTGTAAGGAGTTTGTCCGGGTCGGGAATATAATATATGCCTTGAAAATTCGCGGGAGGAAAATACGAAGAGGGAGGAGATTCCAACTCTCCTCGTTGTTGTTGTTATTGTTGTCATCGTCGTAGTTGTTGTTATTGTTGTTGTTGTTGTTGTTGTTCTTCTTCTTTCTTTCTTTCTTTCTTTCTTTTTTTCCACTTTCTTTTTCTTTTTATTTTATTTTCTTCTTTTGCTTCTTCTTTTCTTTTTCTTTTCTTCTTCTTTTTCTTCTTTTTCCTTTTCTTCTTCTTTTTCTTTTTCTTTTTCTTCTTTTTCTTTATTCTTTTTCTTTTTTCTTTTCCTCTTCTTTTTCTTCTTTTTCGTTTTCTTCTTTTTTTTAATTTCTTCTTCTTCTTCTTCTTCTTCTTCTTCTTCTTCTTCTTCTTCTTCTTCTTCTTCTTCTTCTTCTTCTTCTTCTTCTCTATTTATCATCTTTTCCCTTGTTGATTAGATTTGCTGTTTCAAACACTTAATTTTTGTGGCAAACGCTTTCATATGGCATGGAATTCAGAGGCCGGATACCCTTCTTGGCACCTACCCTCACCAGAAGCTTAGTCACCCACAGACTTGACTGGCTTTCTTTACTTGTTCCTGGATCTTTTTGGAAGAGTATTTTTCAATACTGAGAAGAATGAATTTCCAAAGTACTTCTGTGCTCCTCTTTCTCAACATCCTTTGTGTGACATTACCTCATCTCTGCCTTGTCCTTAGCCTTTTTCTTTTCCTTTGTCTTGGTGTTTTCTCGTGCCCAGGCCTTTGTTGATGAGGGAAGTATCTGCATGTCCCGGTGTCACACTCATAAACAAAAAAACTTCGCAGGTTAGTACTTAGAACCCCTTCTCAGGATCCGTATTCAACTGCCCTGTTGAAACTAGTTTACCTTCTCTTCGTCAGAACCCCTAAGGGAAAAGAAAAAAAATCCAAACATCCCTTTCACAGAAATTCCTTTCTAAGTAGGCCCATTGAGCGCACCATAAGGTATTTAAAGGCAAATATGGATTACTCTTCATAAACTTTAATAGCCTTCGTCCCCTCAGCAGGGTCGGAGAGTACCCCACTAGGTGCGTGGGAAGCAACGTTGCAAAAAAAATGAGACAAGCTTGGGTTTCCATGAAAATACAAGTCTCTGTTAACGCCTCTCTTGTTCATTAAGAAAAAAAAACCCTGCGTTTTTGTTAATCTTAATTTCTTGTAGCAGTTTCATGTATATTCTTGAAATTTGCTGTATGCACATTTGCTCACGAAAGTTTAGTCTATAAAAACCAGTATTAAATGTATTTGTAATTTTGTGAGTGTTTTTTCTCTCTCTAGAAGGAGAGGAGAATTTGTAAAACTTGGTGAGATTGTGTATGAATGTATGTATGTATGTATGTATGTATGTATGTATGTATGTATGGTGC
Source organism: Halocaridina rubra (assembly GCA_037179515.1). Classification (NCBI taxonomy): domain Eukaryota; kingdom Metazoa; phylum Arthropoda; class Malacostraca; order Decapoda; family Atyidae; genus Halocaridina; species Halocaridina rubra. The sequence continues at coordinate 119,397 of JAXCGZ010011429.1, read as the reverse complement.
ATGTATGTATGTATGTACTTTGTGTATGTATGTATGTATGTGATTACCTACGTATGCGTATGTATGTATGTATGTATGTATGTATGTATGTAGAGTATGTATGTATGTATGTATGTATGGGGGGGGGGGCATACCAATTTTAAGTTAGGAAGTGTTACCAAAAAATAGATGAACTAAGTAACTAGATTAGTACTCAGAAGATATAGCAATTCTGTGTGAGGTAAAATAAAAATATTTTTGTTTTGCTTTTTTCTGTATTTTTGGTGAGATGCAAAACATCATTATGAGACCATCTCTGTCTCTAATCCCCTCATCCAGTGGTTGGGGGAGGGGTGGTAAAGGATCCCCTAGGGTTGTAGGAGGGGGAGAAGCTTTTAGGAGCCTGAAACAAAAAGTTAGGGACCTTGAGACCTTTGAAACCAGCCTGGATGATAAAATTCGGACTATGGATAGAGAAATGAAGGAGAATGAAACACTAAGAAAGACAATAAGAAGTTTAGAGGACTCTAATAAGTCGCAAGTGGAAGACAGAAAAGAACTAAAAAAAATAATAAAAAAGCTGGAAGGGGAAAAGAGTGAACTAGACACCAGGATTTCTAAACAAAAAGATAACAACAAACAGTTGAGTGACAACCTGAATTAAATTAATATTAGTTCACTGCTCTCTTCTGAGTCAAACGAGATTGCAGCTGGAATCTCCAAATAAAGGAAAACATCAAACAGTTTAGAAAAGAATTTCAGGAGCTGAATATGGAACATGAGGTCATTACAAGTTCCTTTGCAGATACAAAATGTGGCAGTAAAAGACTGTTTCTTCGCTTAGTGAGGGAGGTGGAACTGGAATATATAAATACTGATGACTACAAATAAACAGTAATAGAAAGAGAGGGATGTTGTGATTGAAAAGGTTTATCCACTGATCAAAAACGCACTTGATCAAGAAAAGTCACTGGTAAACTCAAGGCATAAGTGAATGTCAGGAGTCAACATGGAAGGGGAGACTTGAACATAATGAAGCTAGGATTTTAGACCTGAGAAGGAAGCTTAGAGTAGCATGTGGTCCCGAAAAATATTGTAAACATTCACCGAATTGGTATATATTCTAGGGAGGGAAAGGAGAGAATAAAGAAAGTAACCTTTGGAAGAGGGAAAGATGTAGAGAAGTATTGATGGGGGCAAAAAAATCTATAAGATCTTCCAGAATTCAGATGTGTTCATAAGACCATACAGAACACAGAAAGAAATGGGAAGAATTAAAAACTTGTCGCAAGAAGCTAGAAGATTAAATTAGGGAAGAAATGAAGAGGATTAAAAAAAAAAAAAAAGTTTGTGTCAGAGCTCTTCCAGTCAATGGGGTGATAAGAAAATAAGCTTGAAGATCAGGGGATACAGCCTCATTAAGATTGCTGTACACAAATGCTGATGGGGTAGCTGGTAAGGCAGTGTAATTAGAGGAGAGTATTCACAATTGTAAGGCAGATATAGTAGTGGTTACAGAGACTTAGTTAAGTGAGGACATCAACGGTGTCACAGTTTTTCCTAAGGGCTTCAGAATATTAAGGTTGAATGATCTGAGAGGACTGGAGGGATAGCATTGCTCATAAGTAAAAGATTTCAGATTGAAGAAATAAACTTTGCTATAGAAGGTGAGTTCTAGGAATTTATTGTTGCTTGCATGAATATCGGGTCAGAGATCATAATTATAACTGTTGTATATAACCCATCAAGGAATCAACATAGGCTAGAGAATTATGAGGAAAGTCCTGTAGGTATAACTCAATTGTTGACATTGCACTGGAGAGAAAGTGTAGGATTTTGATTATAGGAGATTTTAACCATAGAGAGTAAGATTGGATAGAAATTGACCTGCACAGTGGGTAGGACAAATTCGGGGCAAGATTCCATGATTGCATGCAAGGGAATTTCATACACCAACATGTACTAGAACCAACAAGGGCCAAGGAAGGGATTAACCACCACTGCTTGATCCAGTATTCACAGATAATGTGTTGGATATTAAGAGAATTGAGTATGAATCACCAATTGGAAAAAAAAATAACCACTGTTTGTTGTTGATGGAGTGTATTACCGAAGACGTTCTGCCTGAAAGTAGAGGCACTGAGAAGGCCATGAGGAGGAACTATCCGGAGGAAAGTTACATCCAAATTAATGAGCTTTTTGCAGTTATGAATGGAGAATCTTATTTTTCGCCTTATTTTGTCAACCAGTATCTATCATTCATCTTGGAAGCATGCTCTAGTGCAACCTGTTCCTAAGAAGGGTGACCACTCTATTCCTTTAAACTACCGACCTATTGCCCTAACCTCATCTATCGCTAAGGTTTTCGAAACTTTGCTCAATTCTCATTTTTTAAAACATCTTGAATCTAACTCTTTTATCTCTGATCACCAGTACGGCTTCTGCAAGGCAAGATCAACTGGTGACATCCTGTCCTATCTTACTCATGTATGGTCATCTGCTCTAAGGAACTATGGGAATCCTTCGTCGTTGCCCTTTATATCTTTAAGTCTTTTAACAGAGTGTGGCACAAGGCTCTGTTGGCCAAACTCCCTGTCTATGGCTTTACCCCTTCTCTCTATTCTCTGATTTCCTGTTTCCTTTCTGACCGTTTTATATATGTGATTGTTGACGGTGCAACATCTAGCCCTTTCCCTGTTACCAGTGGTGTTCCACAGGGCTCTGTTCTTTCACCTACTCTCTTCCTTCTCTTCATCAACAATCTTCTTCAGTCCCCATCCTCCTCTCTTTTTCACGCTTTTGCCGATGATTCTACTCTTCATTTTTCCTCTGCATTTTCATCACAACATTCATCTTCTACTTGTAATTAGTCTTGTATCACTCTTTTATCTACTCTCAACTCCAATTTGCAAAGGGCATCTGAATGGGGCACCCAAAATTTAGTTAAATTTAATGTCTCCAGACAGTTTCTGGCTGTCTCTTTATCTTCTCCTCCTGATAGCCATATTGTCTTCGAAGCTAACGAAATATATCCTCTAATTTCTATTGATATTTTTGGAATCCAGATAGCCGCTAACTTGCCTTGGAGGCATCACGAAATCCAAATATTTAAATCTGCATCCATCCATTGGGGGTTCTGTTTCGTTTTCATCTTTACTTTTCCTCTTTACAGATACTTAAAATCTATGAAGGTCAGAATACTGCTCGCATATCTGGGATGCTTCTTCATATACTTATCTCCTCGATAGGGTTGAGGTTATGGCAGTCACACTCATCAGTGACCTTTGTATTACTTTTAATTTGGATTCTTTCTCTTCATCATAAGGTATCATCCCTCTCTCTTTTCTCTCGCTACTTCTTTCATCACTGCTCTTATGAGTTGGCGAGTTGCTTCCCTCCCCCACTGCCGAGACCATGTAACAATGGCCAAGCAGCCTCGTCTCACAGGTACTATATGGAGATTTGTAACTCACGGATTGGTCGGTGCATTGACTGCTTCTTCCCATCTACCTCCAGACTCTGAAACTCTCTTCCCCCTTCTGTCTTTCATAATTCTTATAACCTATCTTCCTGAAAAAATCTGGTCTATCGTCATCTCAGGGCCTAATTCTGCCATATATCTATGTCCTCAGTACTTCGAGTATTCTCTCAGCCTGTCCTTTTCCTACTGTGAATCATTACCTCATCTCTGCCTTGTCCTTTACCTTTTACTATATATATATATATATATATATATATATATATATATATATATATATATATATATATATATATATATATATATATATATATATATATTGCTTATTGGTATTTATCTTTTTATTGTAACAGTAGGTTTACGTTTTTGGCAATTTATAAAAGAACAATCCGTCAGTTTGTCTGTCTGTCTGTATATTCTATTTTTTCTTTCTTCATGCGATTCTTTTCTTTTTTCTAGTTTTTACTTTTTTTTAAAGCTTGAATCATCTTATATAAAAAAATTTCTTTACTGAATTTCAGCTTTGTTTTGTTCCGATCTTTCATCTCTATTCCATCCTGTCTTTTATAATGACTATATATCTTATTCCTTTTCCATATGCCGTTTATAAAATTTTCGTATTTTCACTCTCCTTCTTTTATAATCTTTCTTTTTCATATTTTTTTTCTAGATATTTATCTATGTTCCATATTTTAATGTTTTATTTTTTATTTTTGTATTGAATTTTCAAGTTTGTGAACCCCAAATTAATGATTCTGTGCCAGAAATATAGAATATTGTGTAAGTTGCTTTTGCCTATTAAATCTCATTTCAATGTCTCAAATAATGTTTTGTGTAGTTACATGATACAATACGTTATATTATAGTTGAGAAAAAATAATTTGTGTCTTCATAAATTTATATGAGTTTGCCATTTATTTTTTTTTTCGTTTTCTAGCATGATTTTATTTGATCAAAGAAAACTGTATTGGGGTAACTATGTATTTTTAAGTTTCCGGAGGCTTTTGCAATGTCGATGATGAATTGATATATACAGGTAGAAAAAAAGGCTAGCGCTATTTCTGTAGACATTGGTTCAATATTATGTTATTACTTTCACAGCTCCAGCTAGGAAAATATTTCATGAAATATATTTCTTTATTGGACTAGGATTGTCGTTACTTAAAAGAGAGAGAGAGAGAGAGAGAGAGAGAGAGAGAGAGAGAGAGAGAGAGAGAGAGAGAGAGAGAGAGAGAGAGAGAGAGAGAGAGAGAGAGTATTTAGTCGAAATTAATATTTGTTGGTTTATTTGGGATATTTTTCTGATGTTTTATCAACTACTTAAGGTGAAAAAGTAAATTCTTACCTTTGTTTTAATAATGCAATATTAAAGATGGTCTATAGCTTATGTTAGATTGAAGAAAAAAATTGCAGAGATGCTGTGACTCTGTAGCAGGTGTTCCCAACCAATTGTGCCAGTATCCCTAGAAGGTGTGAGATGGAATTTCGAAGGCTGTGTTAACAAGTACCTTGTGGGCCCTTTGAGTGATGCGTTACGAGTCATCATGCATCCCGTTATTAGAAGTTATTACTTTTGTAGGGGTGCCAACATTAAGGAAACAATTTTTGTGGGTGTGGGGAAAAGATAAGGTAGGGAATCACTGCCCAACAGTCTGCTATTATAGCTTATTTTATATTCTTTAATATTATACCACGGAGAAAATGCACAATTCTATTTTATTTATAATGATAGTATAGCCTCACCGTATTCCCTGCGTGTCGTAAAAGGCGACTAAAAGTGGATGGGGCGGGGGGACTAGGAATCCCCCCCCTTGTACCAACCTCCTGTGAGACGTCAAAGAAGAAGGGGAGTAGAGGGGAGAATAACTTCTCCCCAAACTGTTTTCCTTTTTTGATGTCGGCTACCCCCCAATTAAAGGGGGAAACAGCCAATGTATATGTATGTGTATGTATGTCATGAAATTTTTTTTTAATATAGATTCTCCACCCAAGGATGGGTGGAACGGGTCACGGAGGACCCGTAGGGCGGTCGCCAACCGGCACAGGCTCCAACCCCCCCCTGTGGTGCCCAGCCACAGCAGTAACCTCCCCAGTAAACAGTTTAAACTCTCTTGCCTGGACGGCGACCGTGAAATACAGAAAAAAAAAACTTAGTTTGGCTATAGAACACCTGCATAGATAAAAATCCTTACTCACCAAGTTTTTTTTTTCTTATGGAATGATATATTTTTCTTCTATTCCTGCAGCCTAATTCCACTTTCATGTGAGATTGCTCTTTTTTTCATTGGTCTCTGACAGTCACCTCCAGAACTTGCAGAAATTATAATATTGGGTGGAAGTTACTAATTTAGTTTTTATGGTATAAAATCCTCTTCACTTCATGTGTTCGGATCTTGGGGACAAACTTGACAATGATAGGTGAGGGAAGTAGAGCAGACCTACGAATGTGCAGGCGTATATCTAAACTAGGGCCAACTAACTCATGATCTCAATAGTGCTCAATATATTATTATTTTCGTGGGAGCGTCCTGTTTCTCTAGCAGGAGTTTTTAAATCATGCCGGTCATTTTGCTTATATCTCGGCTATAAAACACGTTATCCTCCTCTTCGTGAATCAGACTACCCGGTTGTCCCAGGCAGCCGTTCCACATGTGTTCTCGACCTAGGGATAGCACACTTCCCTCACCCCAGAAAAGACTCAAAGGTCTGTAAACAGTCTTCTAGAGATCGATCCTCTATTTGTCAATGTCAATGGTCAGAAACCATGTCCCGGTTTTACGTCACGGACTCCCTTTTATACCAAGGCCTAGGACGGTTGCCTTCTTGTGAAAGACTTGTTTTGGCAGATGTAATCCTTACCCTAAGTGCATACCCTTGCTAAAACGGTCAGAAACCATATATGACTAATAATATATGACCCTATAAATTGACCGTATCGCTACTATTCGTAAGTGTCCAAAAGAATAAGCTTTGGACACTAAAAAACATTCATGACATGACAATTCAAACACGTATTCACTTGGGAAAACTGTGACATTGATGTAATAAATAGAGGACGATTATATCCGTCTTTGCATTCATAAAGACAAATAATCACGTGAAAATGATACGATAAAACACAATATCTATGTGTATATTTATTACAATAATGCCTTCATGCATGTCATATACGTAGAGTTCCTACAGTTTCACCAGTGTGGGTCCGTGTGTGGCTTATCTAGTGCCCTGTCCCAGAGATTTCTCAGCGGGAATAGGAAAAGGATAGGCTGAAAAAATAGTCGAAGTACTGAGGATCTAGAGATATGACAGGATTAGGCCCTGAGATGACTATAGATCTGTATTTTAAAGGAAGATAGGTTATAAGAATTAGGAGAGACAGACAGAGGAAGAGAGTTCCAGAGTCTAAAGGTAGATGGGAAGCAGCAGTTGCTGCACCAACCAATCCGCGAGCTACAAATCTCTGCACAGTGCCTGTAAGATGAGGCCGCTTGGCAGTGTTACACGGCCTTGGCAGTGGGGGAGGGATGCAAGTCGCCAACTCATCAGAGCAGTGATGAAAGTAGTAGCGATAGAAAAGAGAAAGGGATGATACCTTATATGAAGAGAAAGAAAATCCTGAATAGAAGTTAGAGGAGGGTCATTAATGGGTCTGACTGCCTTAGATTCAACCCGATCAAGGAGATAAGTATATGAAGAAGCACCCCAGATGTGCGAGCAGTAGTCTAAGCAGGGACGGAAAAGACCTTTGCAGATTTTAAGTAACTGTAAAGAGGAAAATTAATGACGAAAAGGAAACAGAACCCCCTGTTTTTTGGATACAGATTTAGAATTATGGATTATGTGATTCCCCCAAAACAAGTTAGAGGCTATCTGGATTCCTAGTATGTTAATAGAATTAAGAGGGCGAATTTTGTTCATTTCGAAGACAATAGGGCTATCAGGAGGAGAAGAAGATAAAAAGATAACCAGAAAATGTTTCTTGGAACCATTAAATTTCATTAAATATTAGATGCCCCACTCAGATATCTTCTGCAAATCGGCATTGAGAGTAGAAGAAAGAGAGATACGAGACTGATTATGAGTAGAGGATAAAGGTTGTGAAGAAAAGGAAGAGGAAAATTGAAGGGTAGAATAGTCGGCAAATACGTGAAGAAGAGAGGTGGATGGGGACTGAAGAAGATCATAGATGTAGAGAAAGATCAGAGTAGGTGAAAGAACCGAGCCCTGTGGAACACTACTGTAACAGGGAATGGGCTAGATGTTACACTGTCAACAACCACAGATATAAATCGGTCAGAAAGTAAACTGGAAATCAGAGAACTGAGAGGAGGGGTAAAGCCATAAGCAGGGAGTTTGACCAACAGAGCCTTGTGCCAGACTTTCAAAAGCTTTAGAGATATCAAGGGCGACGACAAAGGATTCCCCATAGTTCCCCAGAGAGGATGTCCATACATTAGTAAGATAAGACAGGAGGTCACCAGTGGATCATGCCTTGTGGAAGCCGTACTGGTGATCAGAGAAGAGCGAATTAAATGCAAGACATATCAAGAAGTGAGAATTGAGTAAAGTTTCGAATGCTTCAGTGATAGAAGAGGTTAGGGCAATAGGTCAGTAGTTGGAAGGAATAGAGTGGTCACCCTTCTTAGGAACAGGTTGCACTAGAGGATTGTCATATAAATTTTACTAATTGCTTTTTTTATTTGTCTCAATTGTTGAGGTTCTATGTGGGTATAGTCTCTGTGTATTAGAGGTTTTCACTTTTATTTAATAATTTTCTTCTTTAAAGACTTCATTAGACAGGTTTTCTCCTTTCGAGGGATCTAAAGCATTTTTTTTTTTTTTTTAGTGATAATGTGAAATACTGGGAAACTTTTTTGGAGGAAAGTAGCATATGCTTTTTGTAATAATACATCGACATTGTGATACAGTGGTAGCAACTGGGGTTCTTAGCATACTGGTCCCATGTTCGATCTTGACCCGGGGCTGGATTACCTTTATCTGTCTCATGTTGTTACCAATTAAAATGGGTAATTAATTTGAGGAGTCGGTGCTTTCCTATACGTCTACATGATTAATCAGCCATTGCCTGGAGATCACTGGGTCCACGTGATTGGGGAATGGGCTTGGACCTCGGCTACGCAGTAAGTATGTACTCGTGCTCTGCCCAATCGCTGTCCCTTGCCTCTGATTTACATTACAGACCTTTACCCTTTAAAGTGATATATTAGATAATACTTTTAATCTCTCCAAGAACAGTAGAACCGGAGTTGAGGTTACTTTGTTCATATTGCCTAATCTAAAACTTACCTATAGCACTATTTTGGGGTAAACTATACATATAATACACTGTCTAACTTAAGCACCCATGTGTACAATATAAACGTACTCTTGGTTTGTACCAAACACACATTTTTTGTCATTACTATTTCAATCAAATTCATTGTAAATGGTGATGTGATCATATAGTCTTAATTAAGAATGACTCATCTCTATAACTCTTGCTACAAGTTTGATTTTTTTTTCAGGGTACATTGTTAAGATAATAATGTGTTACTTATATGTTTTGGAAATGGTTGGCTACCACTATAGTCTTATGAGAAATGTAAACTAGATCAATTAGCATGGCAAAAAGATTTAATTTTGTGACTTTTCTGTTTTGCCAAAACTACAATATACACTCTACTGATATTCACTCTAGAGTTAATATGAAATCTTGTAATAATGATTGAGGATGCAATAAAAAAATATAATATTTAGTGATACCTAAATGCAATATTATATGCACATTTTGAACAGGTTTAGCACCATTACAGATAATATCTGTGAGAGAGTATTACTTATATCTATTTAGTATTAACACTTCTTTTGCATGAAATAATTGTACTTTTATAAGCACCTAAGACGTGCAGACATATATCCTGCAAGTCATTCATTTCATTTTTCATTCATTCGTGTATTTTTGTGTTAGTTTAGTCCTTGAGTTGGTGGGATACATAATGGTTCACTTCTTTAAAATTGAAATTACAGATGTCTTCCTGAGAAAGACTTTGTTTTAAGTATGACTTTTTAAGTTAAAACACTGTATACAGTTTTAGAAAAACTGTACCTTTGGCAGCAATGGCATATTCTATTGACCTCACTAGAAAGGTTATGTATATTCGAAGGGTGTTGCAGTGACGATCGGTCCAATTGAATTGGGGACCCACGAAGGCCTCTGTTTTTGTATGAGTTGTAAGGACAGTTTGAGAAGTTGGTTGAAGAGGAATATGACGCCAGGAATTATGAAGAGGATGTGAAATACAAAACGCAACAGCCAGTAACGAAACAACTGTTCACGATTCATATTTTTGATGAATGCAGGTACGGACACTCCCAGGGTATCAGTCAAGAAACGAAACATGCTAGGGAATGCTAGAAGTGGCACCATGAAATTAATACCATCTATGAGTGAGGTTGACATATGTTCGTGATTCCAGTCTGCTTTTGAAAGTGATGGTATCATCACGAGCTTCTCCATTTCATTGCATAGTGCCCTGGTCTCAGCTAAGGTCCCATTGCAAAAATTGTACTTGTCTTCAATACCCAATAGCCAACCAATACCCCTCCAAAAGTGCACTAGACCATCAAGTTCTTTTTCTTTTACATACCAGGCTCCCATTTGGTAAGGATGAGCTAGTATTAATCCTAAAAAGGCATACTGGGTCAATACCATGTCCCATTGGCTTATGTAGAATGTAGTTATGTCATCAGATTCCAAAGGTAATCCTCGTCTGGTTTGGGTTTGCAGGTCATGCCGAATAGCAGGACTGAAAGGACATGAAGGCTCTTTGTGACCTTTATCCTGAACAGTTAGAGTTTTCAAGTGATCGTAGGTTACAGAAGAGTTCAGTATATTGGATGATTTGTTGTGAATTGATCTGACTTTGAGAATGTCTTTATGAGCATGGTCGTTTGGGTTCCAGACGTCTCCAGTAAACCAAGTAATGATGTGACAAATTGTAGACACATAGCGACGCATAGCTTTCATGGGTGTGTCTGACCTGTCAGTATATATGAGAGGTCTTAGTACTCTGCTGACTGAAAACATCATCAAAAGAGATAACAGATCAGCAAAAAATATGCAGAACAAATATTTTTCATAGAACTTCCTACCTAGGTTAAATCGCTCAAGATCAAGCCAAGGAGGCATTTCAGGTGGGTTTTGAGAATCACCATGTTCATTAAGTCCTTCAAATATCTGTCTCATTCTCTCTGAGGCTGCAACTGTGTGAGCATCATTTATCACACTGTCTTCTGTGCTTGTGATTAGTGATTCCCTCTTCATGGAGTCATGGTAGGTGAAGTCTGTGGTGCTGTGACAGTAGTTATTGTTATTGTTCCTGAGGCACTGGTTCATATCCTTGTTGAATTTGACACTGGGAGTACTTAGGCCGTTGAAGGATGTGCTTAGAATGAAGCCACGTTTCTGAAGTATTGATGAATCTTCTGAACTATCACTTCTTAGGCCAAACTTCTTCATCATTGGACATTGAAAAATAGCTCCCTCGCCAGTATCACTACTCCTGCTGCGGATTACCTCCATTTTTTCTGAAAAAAAAATTTACCTATTGAAATGAATGAGCATAAAAAAGAAAATAGAAACTTACAAGTAATATTCTAAATTAATTTTATCTAAATTAACACTGAACTGTTATTACAGTCTGAAATGGTATGGAAAAACCCATTAAAAAAACAGGCAAGAACATATGACATACTTGATGTTGTAACTTCAAATGATCACTTTCTCAAAGTGCAATATTGTACTCTGAGGTGACTAGTTGATTCATGAAATTAACAAGCACCATAAATTTTTCTGTTGTTTTCTTTAACAAGCTTTTTTTTTTTTCTTTAACTATTTCACTTTGATTTCATGACCCTTTTTTCATTATTTTATTCTGATTTAACGAGCCTTTTCTTCATTGTTTATTCTGATTGAAGATGGTTCTTTTCATAATTTGTGAAATTATATATCTATTTTATGGTGTTACGAAGAAGTAATGAAAATAATCATATTGTGCATTACACTTTAAGCATAAATTGATTAGGATCAGCATTAGCAGCTTCTTTTAGAATATATAATTGCACATAACCACATTTGAAATAATCATATTGTGCATTACACTTTTAGAATGAATTTATTAAGATCAGCATTAGCAGCTTCTTTTAGAATATATAACTGCACATAATCACATTTGAAATAATCTTATTGTGCATTACACTTTTAGAATGAATTGATTAGGATCAGCATTAGCAGCTTCTTTTAGAATATATAATTGCACATAATCACATTTGAACACAGCGCAGAATTTTGGATGCAACCAATGTCCCTAGAATTTCCAACATTATTTCTTTAAGCTATAAACTTTTTTGAGACTTCATATAATCTTACATACAGTGAGACTACCCTTTGCCAAAGTGTTGTCGCCCTTGATATCTATAAGGCTTTTGACAGAGTCTAGAATATAGCTCTGTTGGCCAAAGTCCCTGCTTATGGCTTTACCCCTTTTCTCTGTTCTCTGATTTCCAGTTATCTTTCTGACCGTTTTACATCTGTGGTTGTTGATGGTGAAACATCTAGCTCAGTCCCTGTTACCAGTGGTGTTCCACATGTATTTGTTCTTTCACCTACTCTGTTCCTTCTCTTCACCAACGATCTTCTTCAGCTCCCAACCTCCTCTCTTCTTCACGTCTTAGCCGATGATTCTACCCTTAAATTTTCCCCTGGCATTTCTTCACAACCTTCATCTGCTACTTGTAATCAGTCTCTCATCACTCTTTTTACTACTCTCAGCTCCAATTTGCAGAAGGTATCTGAGTGGGGCACCCAAAATTTAGGTAAATTTAATGCCTTCTAGACAGTTTCTGGTTATCTCTTTATCATCCTCTCCTCTTTATATCCCTACCGTCTTCGAATCTAACGAAATTTACCCTTTTAATTCCATTAACATATTTGGAATCCAGTTAGCCTCTAACTTGTCTTGGAGGAATCACAAAATCCACATTTTTAAATCTGCATCCAAAAAATTGGGGGTTCTTGTCCATTTTCGTCATTAATTTTCCTGTTTGCAGTTACTCAAAATCTACAAAGGTCTTATCCATCCCTGCTTAGAATACTGCACGTGCACGTGGGGTGCTTCTTCATATACTCATCTCCTTGATAGGGTTGAATCTAAGGCAGTCAGACTCATTAATGACCTTTCTCTTACTTCTATTCTAGATTCTCTTTCTCTTCGCTGTAAGGTATCATCACTTTCACTTTTCTATCACTACTACTTCCATCGCTGCTCTTGTGATTTGGCGAGCTGCATCCCTCCCCCACTGCCGAGGCCACGTAGCACTTGCCAGGAGGCCTCGTCTCACAGGCACTGCGCAGAGATTTGTAGCTTGGGGATTGGTTGGTGCAGTGACTGCTTCTTCCCATCTACCTCCAGACTCTGGAACTCTCTTCCTCCTTTTGTCTTTCCTAATTCTTATAATCTATCTTCCTTTAAAATATGGATCTGTCGTCATCTCAATGCCTAATCCTGCCATATATCTTGATCCTAAGTACTTTGACTATTCATTCAGCCTGTCTTATTCCTATTGCGTATCATTACCTCATCTGTCTTTTCCTCAACCATTTACTTTATCTTCGTCTTAATGAGGGAAATTTTCATGCCTATCCTGGTGTCACACACACACACACACACACACACACACACACACACACACACACACACACACACACACACACACACACACACACACACACACATATATATATATATATATATATATATATATATATATATATATATATATATATATGAATTATTTTACCCCAACCGGAACTTGAACCTAGGACACATAATTACTGTGTCAAGGTACTACCAACAACACCAAAGTAATGGCGTGCATGTCGTCCTTCATTTTAATAGATTCTCCACCCAAGGATGGGTGGAACGGGTCATGAGGGACCCGTAGAGCGAGCGTCAGCCGGCACAAGCCCGAACCCCCCACTGTGGTGCCTAATCACTGCAGTAACCTCCCCTGTAAAAAGCTTAAACTCTTTTGCCTGGACGAGGCACGATCTCTCTCTCTCTCTCTCTCTCTCTCTCTCTCTCTCTCTCTCTCTCTCCAAGAAGCCTTTGCACTGAGTCCCCATTTTCTTTTTCCTATTTAAACTGTGCTTCTCTCTCTCTCTCTCTCTCTCTCTCCTCTCTCTCTCTCTCTCTCTCTCTCTCTCTCTCTATCTATCTATCTATCTATCTATCTATCTATCTATCTATTTCAAAGTCCAGTCCCACCCCAATGATACCCATAACATATTCTTTTACTTCTTTTTTTCTTTTTCTTCTTCTTCTTATAATTATTATTATTTTTATCATTTTTAGTATCATCTTGTTTTGATTTCATTATTGTTATCATTTATAAAAATAATAATAATAATAATAATAATAATAATAATAATAATAATAATAATAATAATAATAATAACAATAATAATAATAATATATATATGTATATATATATATATATATATATATATATATATATATATATATATATATATATATATATATATACACTTTTATACATACACATAAACTTATGTATGCACATATACGAGTATACACATATACACATACACGCAGAGGGACACGACATTTTGATATGACTGGCTCTAGAACTAGAGGTCATAGTTTGAAGCTTCGTAAGAAAAATTCTTTGCAAGATGTAAGGAAGTACTTTTTCAGTGTAATAGTTGATAATTAGAATTCGCTAAGCGAGGAGGTAGTTAATGCTAACTCAATCCATAGTTTTAAGGACAGGTATGATAAGTATCACTAAGCATAAAATGGAACCGATCAGGAGACGGGAAGATACGAGCTTTGAGCTCTTTCCCGTAAGCACAATTAGGTAATCACATAAGCACACACATACATATAAATACCCACATATACATATTCTCACATATACACCCATAAACACGCACATACATGTACATATTCATATACAGTAACATAAAGAAACATACACACAACATATACATAGGTAAATGACAAAAGGAAAACTATCCAGAGACATAACATGACTAACAAGTCAAGTCTCGTGGTTTTGACAGAGTGGATAGGGATCGATATTATGATATGACTGGCTCTAGAACTAGAGATCATAATTTGAAGCTTCATAAGAAAGCATCTTTGCAGGATGTAAGAAAGTACTTTTTAGTGTAAGAATAGTTAATGATTGGAATTAGCAAAGCGAGGAGGTAATTAATGCTAACTCAATCCATAGTTTTAAGGACATTTATGATAAGTATCACTGAGTACAAATGGTGAACCAACCAGGAGACGGGGAGCTACGAGCATACGCTCTTTCCCAAAAGAACAATTAGTTTTTCATGAGTGTGACACCGGAACAGGCAAAAACTGCCCTAATCAATAAAGGCCTGGGCACAGGAAAGCACCAAGACGAAGGAAAAGAAAAAGGTTAAGGACAAGGCCGAAATTGAGGTAATATCACACAAAGGAAAACGACAGTCAGAAAAAAAAAGAGTCCAAGTACAGAGGACCCAGAGATATGGAGGACTAGGCCCTGAGATGACGATAGATCCGCTTTATGAGGGATGAAAGGTCATAAGACTCATATATATATATATATATATATATATATATATATATATATATATATATATATATATATATATATATATATATATATATATATATATATATATATATATATATATATATATATATATATATATATATATATATATATATATATATATATATATACTGCTTAGCCATTGGAAAGAGTGAGGACAAACGTCATTATTGGCAAACGAAGTTTAGCGTGCTGCCCGTCTCCTGGCACTACCCAATAGTTAATGGCTTTCCTCATTATCATAACTAAAATAACCAATCATTATCCTTGTAAAAACATCATTAAGCACTGCAGTTTTAATCACATGTTTGTCTGCTTTAAATAGAGTTAACCTTGAGAGGCGCCATCCAGCTTTCTCATAAAGCTGAATAAATATACACATGTAAACAAATTCTCAATATTAAAAATTTATATAACCATCATTTCTAATTATAAATGAAAAAGGCTAATGCATTTCATATCTTTTGTTAATTATATATATATATATATATATATATATATATATATATATATATATATATATATATATATATATATATATATATTAATCATTTATTTATTTATTTATCTATTCATATATTCTTTTATTTTTTCACTTACGTCATGTATTATGTCTAGTCTCGAAGTTATCAAATTTGGTACACTATTTTGTACTAGCTTCCGAAAGCATCTGATACAGGTAAGGGATGAGGACTTCCAGGACACGAAGCAGTGGGAGTTACCTTATTTTTTGTTAATGCTGAGGCCACCTTGCATGGTTAAGTGGAATGTGGTGTTTTGTTGCAAAAATATGGAATTTTATCTCCTGTTTCTAATAGCTCATTTCTCTCTCTCTCTCTCTCTCTCTCTCTCTGTGTGTGTGTGTGTGATTACCTAATTGTGATTACCTAATTGTGTTTACGGGAAAGAGCCCAAAGCTCGTATCTTCCCGTCTCCTGATCGGTTCCATTTTTAGACTTAGTGATACTTATCATACCTGTCCTTAAAACTATGGATTGAGATAGCATTAACTACCTCCTCGCTTAGCGAATTCCAATTATCAACTACTCTTACACTGAAAAAGTATTTCCTTACATCCTGCAAACAAGTTTTCTTACCAAGCTTCAAACTATGACCTCTAGTTCTAGAGCCAGCCATATCGAAATATCGATCCCTATCCACTCTATCATAACCATGAAGGAATTTAAAGACTGTCACCATATCCCCCCTTACTCTTCTAGCTTCGAGTGATGGCAAGTCTAATTCCCTCAGCCTCTCATCATAACCGAGATTGCGTATTTCTGGCACCAGTTTCGTGGCATGTCTTTGAACTTTTTCAAGCTTAGCTATGTGCTTTTTCAAGTGCGGATTCCAAAAGGGGGCTGCATATTCGAGTTTTGGCCTCACATAGGTTACATAAATATTTCTGAACATTTCCTTGTCCATGTGCCTGAAGGCTACCCTTACATTTGATAAGAATGCATATGCTGCCCTTACTACGCCATTTATATGTATTTCTGGAGACAAATCTGCCAGTATGTTTACTCCTAGATCTCTCTCATTTTCTGTCTCTTGAAGTTGTACTCCAGCCACCGAGTAGTCAAGCTTGGGCCTTCTTGCACTTGTACCCATTCTCATTACCTTACATTTTGAGGTATTGAATTTCATTAGCCACTTTTCTGACCACTCATGCAGATTATTTAGATCCTCCTGAAGTTCTCTACCATTGTTCTCGTTTTTTACTTTCTTCACAATCTTTGCATCATCTGCAAACATATTCATGAATGAATTTACAGACTCTGGTAGGTCATTTACATATACAAGGAACAAAAGTGGCCCTAAAACTGAACCCTGTGGAACTCCACTACTAACTCTTCTCCATTCAGACACTGAGTGTCTTACTCTAACCCTCTGTTCCCTTCCTTCTAAGTAAGTTTTTATCCATTCCAAGACATTTCCACCTATTCTAGCCATTGATTGCAGCTTCCTAATAAGTCTCCCATGTGGAACAGTGTCAAACGCTTTCTGGAAGTCTAGGAATATGCAATCTGCCCAGCCCTCTCTTTCCTGTAAGATTTGGCTTACCTCATCATAAAATTCTAATAAGTTTGTTACTGTTGATCTTCCTTCTCTGAAGCCATGTTGCCTCACTGACAAAAAGTTGAAGGATTCCAAGTGAAGAGAGATATGTTTCCTTAGTAGTTTCTCCATAAGTTTGCAAACTATGCTGGTCAAGGAAACTGGTCTATAGTTCAGAGCCGTATCCCTCCTTCCCTTTTTGAAGATAGGTATCACATTTGCTTGTTTCCAGCATCTTGGAATCTCCCCCGACTCCAGTGACTCCTTAAATATGATACTTAGTGCCACTGATATTGTGTTTGCGCATTTTTTAAGCACATGAGGGGATATGTCATCAGGACCTGTAGCTTTATGAACATCTAAATCCATCAGCGCTTTGCATACCTCTGTGGCTGTAAGGTTGATGTTCTCTAATACCGGCCCTTGAGCTTCTATCACTGCAATCTGAGGGGGTGGGGTATTTTCTACTGTAAATACTGACTGAAACTCCTTGTTCAATTCTTTGCAGATCTCTTCGTCCGTCTCAGTGATGCTTCCATCCGCTCTCTTTAGCCTTAAAACCTGTTCTTTTACCTTCAGTTTTCCTCTGATAAAGCTGTGGAAAAGCTTGGGATTTTCTTTAGCCTTCCTGGTGATTTCCCTCTCATAATCTCTCTCTGCCTCTCTCCTTTTACTTAGGTAGTCATTACTTGCTCTTTTGTAGGTTTGTGTGTGTGTGTGTGTGTGTGTGTGTGTGTGTGTGTGTGTGTAATATCTGGTGTTAGTGGCGATATGGAGAAGATATTCTCTGAGGTGTATATTTTCTTTAGATGCACAGTCGATGAATGCTTATTCTGGGCATCACTTGGTAACAACTGGGCCAAACTATGCTTTTATAGCTCTTGCTAAGTATATGAAGAGATGGCACAAAAGGCTTTTATGTTTTCTCTCTCTCTCTCTCTCTCTCTCTCTCTCTCTCTCTCTTCTCTCTCTCTCTCTCTCCTCTCTCTCTCTCTCTCTCTCTCTCTCTCTCCATTGCTTTTAATTACAATTTTTTTTCATTAGAAATCTGAATAAAACTTTGGATTATAAGTAAGAAAGTAGTCTCTCTCTCTCTCTCTCTCTCTCTCTCTCTCTCTCTCTCTCTCTCTCTCTCTCTCTCTCTCTCTCTCTCTCTCTCTCTCTCTCTCTCTCTCTCTCTCTCTCTCTCTCTCTCTCTCTCTCTCTCTCTCTGTCTTCATTGCTTTTAATTACAAGTTTTTTATTAGAAATCTGAATAAAGCTTTGGATTATAAGTAAAAAGTAGTGTCGGCAGCTTTAAATTTAGGTGCATTTGGCTCTCTCTTACAGGTTGAGGTAGGTCATAAATATTCTCTCTCTCTCTCTCTCTCTCTCTCTCTCTCTCTCTCTCTCTCTCTCTCTCTCTCTCTCTCTCTCTCTCTCTCTCTCTCTCTCTCTCTCTCTCTCTCTCTATATATATATATATATATATATATATATATATATATATATATATATATATATATATATATATACTCTTGTTCCTAATTGCCACGAACAGCAACCAACACCCTTGACCTATTTATTACTTTTGGTTCTTCAAACTATTCATATTTTGTGCTTTCCCCTTTTGATAAATCTGACCACTTTGTGATCTCAATCTCTTCCATATACGCACACCCCTCCAACAAATCTTCATATTCACCACTGCAGTTGGCACTTTCTCTTTGGCTTACCGTGGTATGACTGCTGCTTTCGCTCGCGCAACCGAGATCATAACCTCGGGAATAAAGGCTTTCATACCCTCCTCTATGAAAGCTTTTCTCTTCCTAATCCATGGTGTGACCGAGCCTGCTCCATAGCTATTTAGGCCAGAGATAGGGCACATTGATCATACCAAGCATCTTCTTTTAATTCAGCTCGCATTTCTTTTATTACAGCTAGATATCGCTATACTTCTCAGATTTGAAGGTCTAAAGCTTCCTTTATAAGAAGGAAAGTTGATGACATTAGCTCCTCTCCCTCTTATAGATGTTTCTGGTCCTTAGCCAAAAAATTCTTGAAAAACTTCTGCAACTCAAGCTTTCCCTCTCTCATTCGTTCTGATGGTTCTATAGCTTGCGATTCCACTGACAAAGACACTCTCTCTGGCTCTCAATTTTTCCTGCCAACGCTTCCGTATGTGATTCCAGTGCACCTGTCCCTCTTTCCTTACCCCTCTCTAGCCTTATGCCCTCCCTTACCCGTTCTTCACACAAAGGTCATAAGACTATTCGATCGCTAAATCCTAACAAGGCATATGGACCCAATGGTATCCTTACAAGGTTCCTTAAAGAGTTTGCAGATCAACTGGCTCCCATACTTTGCTATCTTTTTCGACTCATTCTCTCAACCAGTATTAATCCTTCATTTTGGAAGCATGCTCTGGTGCAGCCTGTACCTAAGAAAGGTGACCGCTCTATTCCTTCAAGCTATCGACCTATTACCCTAACCTCTGCTATCACTATGGCTTTCGAAACTTTGCTCAATTCTTGAAACGTCTTGAAGCTAACCTGCTTATCTCCAATCATCAGTACGGCTTCTGCAAGGCAAGATCCACTAGTAACCTCCTGTCTTACCTTACTCATAGATAGTTATCTTCTCTGAGAATCTATGGGGAATCCTTTATCGACGCCCTTGATATATCTAAGGCTTATGGCAGAGTCTGGCTTGTGTTTCTCGTTTCTTTTTTTATTCCAAACTCCCTGCATATGGCTTTACCCCTTCTCTCTGTACTCGGATTTCCAGTTTTCTTTCTGTTTTATAACTGTGGTTAGCCCATTCATGTTACCAGTGGTCTTCCACGGTGCTCTTTTCTTTCACCTACTCTGTTTCTTTTCTTCATCAACGATCTTTTTCAGTCCCCACCCTCCTCTCTTCATCATACTTTTGCCGATGATCCTATCATTTATATTTCCTCTGCCTTTTTTTTTTACAACCTTCATCTGCTACTCGTAATAATTCTCATATCACTCTTTCTTCTACTCTCAACTCCGACTTTCAGAGGGTACCTGAGTGGGGCACCCAAAATTTAGTTAAAGTTAATGCCTCCGAGACAATTTCTGGTTATCTCTTTATCTTCTTCTCCTTCTGCTAGCCCTATTGTCTTCGAAACTAACGAAAATTACCCTCTTAATTCTATTAACATATCAGGAATCCAGATAGCCTCTAGCTTGTCTTGAGGGAATCACATAATCCAGATTTCTAAATCTGTATCCAAAAAATTGAGTGTTCTGTTTCGTTTTCGCCATTTCTTTTCCTCTTTCTAGTTACTTAAAATCTATAAAGGTCTTATCCGTCCCTGCTTAGAATACTGCTCGCACATCTGGGGTTCTTATACTCACTTCCTTGACAGAGTTGAATCTAAGGCAATCAGACCCATCAATGACTCTTCACTTACTTTTAATCTGGATTCCCTTTCCTTTTGCTGTAAAGCAATTTGTAGTTCACGTATTGGTCGGTGCAGCAACTGGTTCTTCTCATCCACCTCCAGACTCTGGAGCTCTCTTCCTCCTGTCATTCCTAATTTTCATAACTTAACTTACTTCAATAAGCGGATCTATCATCATCTCAGGGTCTAATCCTGCCATATCTTTTGGTCCTCAACACATCTACTATGCATTCAGCCTGTCCTTTTCCTATTGTTTATCATTCCCTATTTTTGCCTCGTCCTTAACATTCTACTTTTTCTTCATTTTAATGTTTTCTTTGTGAAGAGCAATTTTCTTATATTATTATTATTATTATTATTATTATTATTATTATTATTATTATTATTATTATTATTATTATTATTATTATTATCGTTACTATTATTATTATTATTATTATTATTATTATTATTATTATTATTATTATCACTGATTTACTCTAGGCTCGTTGTCACACCACCAATCAGTTGGGTGACATACATCTACAGGAGGAAATAGTAAAGAGGGTAGAAAAATTCAAGTACCTGGGGTCATATGTGGAGGAAAAAGCAGAACTCCAAGTGGAGGTAAACAGCGGAATCAAAGCAGGATAGAACAACTGGAAAAGGGCATCTGGAGTGTTGTGTGACCGGAGGATCAATGTGAAAAAGAAAAAGAAAATGTGCATAAAACTGTAGTGAGACCTGCAATGACATATGGAGCAGAGACCTGGCCCATGAAGATATCTTATGGAAAGAAAATGGGTGTGGCAGAAATGAGGATGATTAGATGGATGGTTGGAATCAAAAGAAATGATAAGATTATGAATGATTTAGTAAGAGGAACAACTAAAGTTATAGAAGTGTCTAAGAGAATCCAAGAAGAGAGGCTTCACTGGTTCACGTATATATATATATATATATATATATATATATATATATATATATATATATATATATATATATATATATATATATATATATATATATATATATATATATATGCTCCTTGAGTTGGGGTAAAAATAGCTCCTCGTTGTTACCCTGCGTATCATAAAAGTCGACTACATAGGGCAGAGTTGGAGGACTGGCAATCCTTTCCTTTATACTTTCCTCATACAAAGAAACAAGATTTCGCTTTGACTCACTCACTCCCATTATACGAGGGAGTATGTATCTTGTGTATATATATATACATATATATATATATATATATATATATATATATATATATATATATATATATATATATATATATATATATGTGTGTGTGTGTGTGTGTGTGTGTGTGTGTGTGTGTGTGTGCGCTACTGTGTTGCTTGTAGCAATGGGGTTTGCCTCCATCATTGTTTATTTACCTGAAATAAAGATGATCTCTCTAATGTTCAGTTCTTTTCTCCTCTCCTGTTATGCTTCATGAAGGGAGTCACCTATTGCCAGCACACCCTTCCCCAGTAATTTTCTATCACCCCTAAAATGCTACTGTATTCCTCGTCATTATGAATCATTAGCTAGAAAACAAATGCCAAAAATTGTTAATATTAAAATTAGAAAAATAATCGAACTTCATGATAAACTCTAAGGGCTTTGCAATTAAGTTTTCATTTCCCACGACCACATGCCTGCCTATTGTCATGCCTGAACTCAAGGGCTCTCGGTACCATTAGTAGTGTGTTGTTAGTTTACTCATTTTACCTGCTGAGATAGCATTACCTAGAAGACAGGTGCTACCGTCCATTCCAAATACTCGCCATAACCAAGGGAAGACTGTTTTTTTTCACATTAGAATGAGCACAATTATATATCACTGTTATTTAAACCAAATTTTAAAGCTGTATCACTTGAGCAAAATTTAAGAACACTGTTACTTTATACTAATTTGGAAATAATCTCATACCAATTATAAAGAATTCTTCTCTAAGCAAAAGTAATTGACATTAACAGTACACAAACAATAAAAGATTTCTCATGCCATTTTTACTTCATTTCACCTGAGCAAAAGTAAAGAAAACTCTTTCTCCTGCCAGTTATAAAGTAATCTCACCAGAAGTTATGAAAAGAACACTGTCGCTGAGTTAAGAGTCTCTCTCTCTCAAACTGTCAGTGGGACACCCAGTGACGTCCTAAAGGAAGACTCAGGAGAGCGGTGTTAGGGTGTAACCTGCACGAGACACAGTCCGAATTCGACTGTTGTGTTCCTCCTTTACATCCCTCGTTCCAAATTTTGAACGCGTTCTCTCCCCCTCCCTCCTTCCCTCCCATCCGTGTTTTCGTTTATTATCTATTTTTATCTAGCCCTGTAAGTCCTCTGTTCCTAGGACAAAATCTTATTACACACACACACACACACGCCCGAGCGCACACACACTCCCTTGGACTACCTCTAATATCACTGGCTTGCGGTAGGTCGGGAGGCACGTGAACTTATTCATGGTGTTATTTACAGCTATTTAGAGTGAGTGCTTTTATTTAGAAAGACCTCTCTCTCTCTCTCTCTCTCTCTCTCTCTCTCTCTCTCTCTCTCTCTCTCTCTCTCTCTCTCTCTCTCTCTCTCTCATGATCATTATATTAATAGTTGAAATTATACATGCTTTGTCACGTACGTTTGTTCACTCCCAATTAAGAAAGAGGAGATAATAAGAATTACTCTTATTTTTATAGTTTTTTCATGTTTTATTTTACTTATGATTGTAGGGGTATAATATTCAACGCATAGCGAATTTTGTGTGTGTGATTACCTAATTGTGTTTACGGGAAAGAGCCCAAAGCTCGTATCTTCCCGTCTCCTCATCGGTTCCATTTTATACTTAGTGATACTTATCATACCTGTCCTTAAAACTATGGATTGAGATAGCATTAACTACCTCCTCGCTTAGCCAATTCCAATTATCAACTACTCTTACACTGAAAAAGTATTTCCTTACATCCTGCGAAGAAGTTTTCTTACCAAGCTTCAAACTATGACCTCTAGTTCTAGAGCCAGCCGTATCAAAATATCGATCCCTATCCACTCTATCATAACCATGAAGGAATTTAAAGACTGTCACCATATCCCCCCCTCACTCTTCTAGCTTCGAGTGATGGTAAGTCTAATTCCCTCAGCCTCTCATCATAACTGAGATTGCGTATTTCTGGCACCAGTTTCGTGGCATGTCTTTGAACTTTTTCAAGCTTAGCTATGTGCTTTTTCAAGTGCGTGTGTGTGTGTGTATATATATATATATATATATATATATATATATATTATATATATATATATATATATATATATATATATATATATATATATATATATATATATATATATAATGGGATAATGATTCCACTTGAAGTATTTTTCTGCATGATGTCTGAGGACGTTTTCTTTTTCTATATGTACAAGGTCATCCGTTCACTTAGTCATTCAAACGACCATTCAACTGTTGACTGTCAACCGTTGTTAAGCACAAGAGACAAAGGTCACTGAACCTTCAAGACTCTCACTGCTTTTTTTAACTCCCATTAAGAATAAAAAGAAGAGGAGAAGGAGGAGGAAAAATAGATAACTCTGTTAAGTGTTGTGTATTTTGTCGATTATTTCTTCTTCTTCTTCTTCTTCTTCTTCTTCTTCTTCTTCTTCTTCTTCTTCTTCTTCTTCGTTTTCTTTTTCTTTTCTTTCTTTCTTTCTTCTTCTTCTTCTTCTTCTTCTTCTTCTTCTTCTTCTTCTTCTTCTTCTTCTTCTTCTTCTTCTTCTTCTTCTTTTGATTAGAATTTATAGCGACTGAAAATTCTTTTCCCGACCTTGATTTAGTAACAAATTAATGGAGTATACCAGTTGATATAAAATTTATAGAATTTAATAGGTTTTTACTACATATAAAACATGGAAGTAAATACTATAATATTTCATATATATATATATATATATATATATATATATATATATTATATATATATATATATATATATATATATATATATATATATATATATATATATATATATATATATATATATATAATCATCAGTATTGTAATTTGTATTATTTGTGTGTAATGTCTATTATTTACTATTGGTATTGTGATTGCTTCTGCTGCTCTGGCAGTATGAAAATTAGTGACGGAGGTGTTTTGTGTTTTTAAACTACTTCCTTATTTTTTTTTTCGCCTACGAAACGGGGAACCACATATATACAATCTTGATGGAATGGAAAAAAGTTGGTGTTTTACTTTGTGGCTCCGTATCATTCGTTTTATCTATCAAAGTTTCGTTTTTTCTTTCTTCCCTAATGCGTTAGTTTGAACATATCGCAGAGGGAATTCTGTCCTTTTCCGCAAAATTCTCAGTGAATTTGCAATAATTCAGAATATGTAAAACTCCTTAGGATAATTGTGCAAAAATGCGCGAGCTTCTCTGTGGCCTATTAAAGGCCCGATTTCTTAAATAGTGTAAACCTAAGATACCATATTGTTAGTTAGCTAGACACACACAAATGGATATCATAAACGCATCTGACGCGGTTCTGTGTATGGCTAGGATCCCGTAGGGGATCCTAACCATACACAGAACAGCGTCAGATGCGTTTATGAAATCCATTTGTGTGTGTCTAGCTAACTAACATTATGGTATCCTACGTTTACACTGTTTAAGAAAAAGGCCCGATTTATTAAACAGTGTAAACCTAGGATACCATATTGTTAGTTAGCCAGACACACAAAAATGGACTTCATAAACACATCTGACACGGGTCTGTGTATGGCTAGGATCCCGTACGGGATCCTAGCCATACACAGACCCGCGTCAGATGCGTTTATGAAATCCATTTGTGTGTGTCTAGCTAACTAACAATATGGTATCCTAGGTTTGCACTGTTTAAGAAAAAGATCACATATCTTAAACAGTGTAAACGTAGGATACCATATTGTTAGTTAGCTAGACACACGCAAATGGATTTCATAAATGCATCTGACGCGGTTCTGTGTATGGCTAGGATCCCGCACGGGATCCTAACCATACACAGAACCGCGTCAGATGTGTTTATGAAAATCATTTGTGTGTCTAGCTAACTAACAATATGGTATCCTAGGTTTACACTGTTTAAGAAATCGGGCCAAAGTCACGATTTTTATTCTTACTTTATACTCTCGGCCGTGACCGAATTTATAATCCCTCAAGTCTCAGGATTGAATAGCTTGTGAGGTAGTGTGCTTATAATGTGTGCATGTGGTATTACTTGCTAGAAAGTTTTTATATTTATAATCCCTGTGTACGCGAGGTAGTATATTTAAAGTATATTACTGAAAAGGGATTGCAGTTGGGTAGAAGGAATGATAAAAGTCCCTCCCTCAGGCCTCTGTACATAAAGGTCCGTTTTCTTAAGCAGTGTAAACCTAGGATACCATATTGTTAGTTTGCTAGATACACACAAATGGATTCTGTGTATGGCTAGGATCCCATGAGGGATCCTAGCCATACACAGAACCGCGTCAGATGCGTTTATGAAATCTATTTGTGTGTGTCTAGCTAACTAACAATATGGTATCCTAGGTTTACACTGTTTAAGAAATCGGGCCAAAGACCTGTTCAAAGTCGCGACTTAGATTCCTACTTTTTAACTGTTGGTTTCCTTGGCTCATGGATAGAAGATCTGACTTCAGAATTTTTATCCTCAAAAGGCTTAGGTTCGAACCCTCTGTAGGGAAAAGTATTTTACCTAAGTATTCCGTTATCATTTCTTGTTGTGTAAATCACTCTCAAATTACACTGGGTTATTACTGAATTAATTTATCAATTTCCTATCTTCATAATTACGTCAAATCGACTGGTACGAAGCTATTTATTTGTGACTCATATTGGGGCAGTTATGTCATTATTACATTTGTATATTACATAGCATGGGGTAGCCATTGGTCCAAAAGTGGACTTAATACTATCAGGCTAAAATTAAATGATTTTGCTAAGCACTTTTTGAGTAATGGTAATTAAAACAGTTATTATGATAAGAACAATATTGAGAAAGACTGTTATAATAATAGTAATAATGGTAAAAATCAATTTTATAATAATAATAATAATAATAATAATAATAATAATAATAATAAGAATAATAATAATAATAATAATAATAATAATAATAATAATAATAATAACAATAATGAAAATTATAAGAATGATAATAATAATAATAATAATAATAATAATAGCAATAATGAAAATTATAAGAATGATAATAATAATAATAATAATAATAATAATAATAATAATAATAATAATAGTAATAAAAATAATAATAATAATAATAATAATAATAATAATAATAATAATAATAATAATAATAATAACAATAATAAAAATTATAAGAATAATAATAATAATAATAATAATAATAATAATAATAATAATAGTAATAAAAATAATAATAATAATAATAATAATAATAATAATAATAATAACAATAATAATAATAATAATAATAATAATAATAATGATAATAATAATAACAATAATGATGATAATAATAATAGAAATAATAATAGTAATAATAATAATAATAATAATAATAATAATAATAATAAAAATAATAATAATAATAATGATAATAATAAGAATAAGAATAAGAATGATAATAATAAAAACAAAATAATATTGATAATAATAATAATAATAATAATAATAATAATAATAATAATAATAATAATAATAATAATAATAATAATAATAATAATAATAATAATAATAATAATAACAACAACAATAATAATAATAGTTTTGCAATAAACGGTTTCTTGCACGTTAGATTGTATTTTTTATTAGTAACAACAATTTTTTTTGTCTTTTTTTTACAAACATATAATCATGTGTATAATATTTCCCGCTAGAGGCCCCTGTCCTTCATTATGTACGATGCATTAGTCAGTTTCTCATGTATTAGTTCCTGGGTTCATCCAGTGAGGACGTGCTTCCAGTGGCTCTAGTCTTGACCTTACTTAGTACTATGGAGAGTGGTGGTGTTCTTTGTGTTGGTGGTGTTCTTTGTGTTGGTGGTGTTAGTGGTAGTGGTGTTGGTGGCGGTGTCGTTGTTGTTTTTGGTGCTGTTTGTGGGAGTGCTGGGGATATGTCTGCGTCTGACGCAAGCAGGCTCATTTTTAATTTAAGAAATGAGTTGGCCGCAGTCAGGCAGGAGGTCAGATCCTTAGCAGAGGAGAACAGGGAGCTAAGAGGTAAGGTAGAGGTGTTAAGCAGGAAGGGACAATTAAATAGCGAAGACGATTGGAAAGTTGTGAATAAGGGTTCAACTAAGATGGTTCTTAAGAAAAATTATAGTTTTCGACTACAAGTTGCTAATTCTTTTAGTTCACTTAGAGATGAATGTGACAGTGGCGGCAGTAAATCTTCAGGACCCATAAAGTCAGATAGGTGTACTAGTGACCATAGAAATGGAGGTGGGAAAAGCTCTCAGGTCAAGAGCCTAGGTAAGTCTCCCAAGGTCGAAGTAACCCACCCTCCGGATAAGTCTCGTTCTCTTGTAATTGTCAGGGATTCTTTGTGCAGATATGTAGACAGGAAAGTCAGGCATAGAGATAGGGGAAAATATTTTTTCCCTGGAGCAGGTATAAAGAAGGTGGGTGAGTCGATTAATTGCTGGATTGAGGATAAAGATGTTGTTTGTTGATAGCTGGTGGAAATGACGTGCAGGATGGTAGAAGTGAGGAGCTGATTAGGTTGTATAGACAAGCCTTGGCTTAGCCAAAGTTCAGAGTGGTGGTCTCGAGCTATAAGAATTACTGTAATGCTAGGATGGAAGTCTTCTGTCGGGAGAATAATATAGGTTTTATAGACGGGTGGGATCACTTCACTAGTCGTAAGCATATGTATGTAAAGGATGGAGTTCATCTTTCTAGTTCAGGTGTTTCGGTATTGGCTGGTATGATTGACAGAGCTGTAGGGGGGGTTTTGTTATATACAAATAATGAAATAAATAATACTTGTGCAGAGAAATTAGTCAGTAAGGGTACAGTAAATAGTGGATCAAATAACCGTGAGTTTAAGGATAATAACCATTTGTTACATAGATCAAATATTAACAAAAAGAATAGCCACAAGAAGGGTAAACCTAGAGAAAGTTTAAAAGTATATTATACAAATAGCCGTAGTTTAGGTAACAAGATAGAAGAACTGAGAGCCATAGTATGTAGTGAGAGACCGGATATAATATGCATTGGTGAAAGTTGGATTAATTTAGAGAGCAAACACCTTAAAGCTGAGTACAAAATTACAGGATATATACTTTATAATGCGGATCGCAGTGCAGATAGAGGAGGGGGAGGGATTATCATGTATATTAAAGCTAGCCTTAGAAGCTGCATTAAGTCTGGAATTAAGATAAATCTAAATTCAGAAACCTTATGGGTTGAAATTAAAAATAACATAGAAAGTCTAGTTGTAGGAGTAGTCTACAGACCACCGGATCTAGATAGTTTAAATTCGCAAATTATATACGATGAAATTTCTAAAGTGACCAGGTCAAATAGAGTTCGCATTGTAGGCGATTTTAATTTTAGAAATATTAACTGGGAAACCATAACAGGTGATAGTAGCTCTAAGGAGTTTTTGGAGGTAGTAGAAGACAATTTCCTTTCTCAGCATGTACTTGAAGCAACACGGGGGGGGGGGGGTGAGTATACTGGATTTAGTTCTTAGTAATAGAGAGAATATGGTTACAAATTTAGAAGTTGGTGAACCATTGGGCAACAGTAACCATGATTCCATTAGATTTAACATAATTTTCAAGGAAACTATAAAGGAAAATAAGAATATTGTTCCAAACTTTAGAGCAGGAGATTTTCGGGGCTTAAAAACTAAATTATCTAATGAGGTATGGGAAGAGATTTCTGGGGTACAGATGTGGGTAGTTAATCCAGCAGGTCAGGTCCCAGGTAGCAGATTACCCCGAGAATTAAGTACCACATGCCAAGGATTATCACAAGATAAGATCAGTACAGTAAATTATCTCACAGGAAAGAACAGCAGTCCATCAGTTAATATAAATTTGGCTGAGGAATATAACAATTTTGTCATGACTCTTAGGAATAGTCAGAAAGACTATATTCCCATGAAACATTTCAGATCAAGACAAAATGACCCTAAATGGATGAACAATAGAATAAAGAATCTTACAGGTATTAAAAGAGGAATATACAGGAAACTAAAAAGAGCAGGTGAGGCAGCAATATATACAGTTAAACAGGGAAGTTAAAAAGATAGAGTCGAAAAGAAAATACGAAATTAAAATAGCAGGAGAAGCTAAAGAAAATCCTAAAGGGTTTTATCAACACTATCAAACAAAATTTAAGGGAAAAGTCGGACCAATTGAAGTAGCCAATGGCCATATCACAGATGATGATAAAGTGATGTGTACATGTTTAAATGATTATTTCTTATCTGTATTTACCAATGAAAACTTGGGATATATTCCGGAGGTAGAATCCATTTACAGAGACAGTCCCGATAATATACTTAGTTCAATAAATATTAGGAGAGAGGAGGTAATAAAAAACATAGATAAATTAAAGGCTCATAAATCTCCGGGACCTGATGGAATATATGCTAGAATATTAAAGGAAGGCAAGGAAGAGCTTAGGTGTCCACTAACTGCATTATTTAATAATTCAATAAAATTAGGATTGGTACCCATGGAGTGGAAATTAGCAGGTGTGGTACCAATATTTAAAAAAGGAGAACGAGTTAAAAAGAATAATTATAGGCCTGTAAGTTTAACGTCAACAGTGGGTAAGATTCTAGAATCCATCATTGCAAATAAAATAAGGGCACATCTAGAATTACACAGACTGATAAAACTTTTACAACACAGGTTTCTGACGGGTTTTTCGTGCCTTACAAACTTACTGTATTTTTATTCAGAAGTTTACGAGGCAGTAGATTGTGGCAAAGAATATGATACAATATATCTAGATTTTAGCAAAGCTTTTGATAGAGTTCCTCACAAAAGATTAGTTAAAAAGCTGGAAGCTCATGGTATAAGAGGAGCTGTTCTCAGATGGATCAAAGAATGGTTAAAAGACAGACAACAAAGGGTTTGCATAAATGGAGAGAAATCGGAGTGGGGCTCGGTTACTAGCGGGGTACCACAAGGCTCGGTACTGGGACCCCTATTATTCATCGTATATCTAAATGATCTGGATTCGGATATCATCAGTAACCTAAGTAAATTCGCAGATGACACTAAAATAGGTAGAATTATAAATGGAAAAGAAGACATTCATACTTTACAGGAAGATCTAAATAAATTATCTGAATGGTCGGACAAATGGCAAATGGAATTTAATGTTGAAAAATGTAAAGTAGTTAAAATGGGTACTATTTCATAACCATGAAATCATGAATTCTCAGTGTGAAAGGGATTTGGGAGTTCTTGTGAGTAGT
This sequence comes from Halocaridina rubra, assembly GCA_037179515.1. NCBI lineage: Eukaryota > Metazoa > Arthropoda > Malacostraca > Decapoda > Atyidae > Halocaridina > Halocaridina rubra. The sequence goes on along the minus strand of JAXCGZ010011429.1, from coordinate 88,345 downwards.
AATCTTCAGCCAAGAGAGCAATGCACAGCAGTCAGAAATAAAGCAAACAGAATTTTAGGATTTATCTCAAGAAGTGTTGGCAATAGGACGGAAAAAGTTATTTTGCAGCTCTATCTTGCATTAGTTAGGCTCCATTTAGATTATGTTGTGCAATTCTGGTCACCCTATTATAGGATGGAAATTGAATCCTTAGAGAGAGTGCAGCGAAGAATGACCAAGATGATACACAATATCAGAAATCTGCCATATGAGGACAGATTAAAAAAAAACTTAATCTTCATTCTCTAGAGAGGCGCAGAGTTAGGGGGGATATGATTGAAGTGTATAAATGGTTTAAAGGGATTAACAAGGGTGATATTAATAAAGTTTTAAAAATTCATGATCAAACCAGAACCCGTAAATTTAGGTTCAAAAGGGAAATTGGTAAAAATTGGTTTGGTAATAGAGTAGCTGATGCAGGGAACAGGCTTCCTAGTAGGATAGTAAATGCCAATACCTTAGACACCTTCAAATGTAGATTAGATAGACATATGACAGAGGTAAGGTGGGTATAAATAGGTTAGTGCTTATTAGAAAAATCATAAAAAGAAAAATAGAATAAATAAGTAGAGTAGAATAGAATAGGTTAGACATGCTGAAAATATCATTCAAAAATGGAGCTGCCTCGTGTGTGCCAGTAGGCATGTTGCAGTGTCCCCTATTCTTATGTTCTTATGTATTTCTAGTTATATTATCGGTATCGCTATCACCCTTATACAGTTTGCTTGTTTGTTTAATTGTTTTCTAGGATAATTAGGCCGGTACCTGTTTGTGTCTCGATACCTCGTGATGTTTATTAACTATTAGGTTCCGAAATTAGATTACATCTAATGAAGGAAGTCTGTCTTCAACAGTGTAATTAGTAGAGAAATCTCTAATACAATATTGCCTGAATTTTTACCTAGTTTGAGTGCTCATTACAACATCAAAATGTAAGCTTGTAAGATGATGAAAATAATTAGAATATGCTCTAATGGAAAAGTATATATATATATATATATATATATATATATATATATATATATATATATATATATATATATATATATATATATATATATATATATATATATATATATATATATATATATATATATATATATATATATATATATATATATATATATATATATATATATATATATATATATATACATATATATATACATATATATATATATACATATATATATATATATATATATATATATATATATATATATATATATATATATATATATATATATATATATATATATATATATATATATATATATATATATATATATATACACACGACCTCATTCTACCTTGTAAGGAGGGTGGCTGATATATGTATATATATATATATATATATATATATATATATATATATATATATATATATATATATATATATATATATATATACATATATATATATATATATATATATATATATATATATATATATATATATATATATATATATATATATGTGTGTGTGTGTGTGTGTGTGTGTGTGTATATATATATATATATATATATATATATATATATATATATATATATATATATATATATATATATATATATATATATATATATATATATATAAGTGTGCTTGTGCGCGTGTGGTCTTGGTTTACGTCACGGACTCCCATTTTGGATGGTGTCTCCTTTCCGAGGTCTTTGGTTTTTAGCAGGATGTAACCATTACCTCGATATATATATATATATATATATATATATATATATATATATATATATATATATATATATATATATATATATATATATATATATATATATATGTATGTAAGTGTGTAATTACATAATTGTGCTTACGGGAAAGAGCCCCATGCTCGTAACTCCTCGTCTCCTGGTCGATTCCATTTTTTGTACTTAGTGATATTTATCATAATTGTCCTTAAAATTTACTATGGATTGAATTAGCATTAACTACCTCCTCGCTTAGCGAATTCCAATTATCAACGACTCATACACTAAAAAAGTACTCGCTTATATCTTCAAAGAATTTTTCTTACGAAGTTTTTCCAACTATGATCTCTAGTTCTAGTACCAGCCATATCAAAATACCCATCCCTATCCACTATGTCATAACCAAAGGAATTTAAAAGTCGTCACCATATCCCCCCTCATTCTTCTAGCTTCGAGTGATAGTAAGTCAATTCACTCAGCCTCTCATTATAACTGAGATTGCGTATTTCTGGCACCAGTTTCATGGCATGTCCATGAACTTTTTCCGCTTAACAACGTGTTTTTTCAGTGCGTGTGTGTGTGTGTGTGTGTGGGTGTGATTACCTAATTGTGTTTACGGGAAAGAGCCCAAAGCTCGTATCTTCCCGTTTCCTCATCGGTTCCATTTTATACTTAGTGATACTTATCATACCTGTCCTTAAAACTATGGACCGAGATAGCATTAACTACCTCCTCGCTTAGCCAATTCCAATTATCAACCACTCTTACACTGAAAAAGTATTTCCTTCCATCCTGCAAAGAAGTTTTCTTACGAAGCTTCAAACTATGACCTCTAGTTCTAGAGCCAGCCATATCAACTTATCGATCCCTATCCACTCTATCATAACCATGAAGGAATTTAAAGACTGTCACCATATCCCCCCTCAATCTTCTAGCTTCGAGTGATGGTAAGTCTAATTCCCTCAGCCTCTCATCATAACTGAGATTGCGTATTTCTGGCACCAGTTTCGTGGCATGTCTTTGAACTTTTTCAAGCTTAGCTATGTGCTTTTTCAAGTGTGGATTCCAAAAGGGGGCTGCATATTCGAGTTTTGGCCTCACATAGGTTACATAAATATTTCTGAACATTTCCTTGTCCATGTGCCTGAAGGCTACCCTTACATTTGATAAGAATGCATATGCTGCCCTTACTATGCCATATATATGTATTTCTGGAGACAAATCTGCCAGTATGTTTACTCCTAGATCTCTCTCATTTTCTGTCTCTTGAAGTTGTACTCCAGCCACCGAGTAGTCAAGCTTGGGCCTTCTTGCACTTGTACCCACTCTCATTACCTTACATTTTGAGGTATTGAATTTCATTAGCCACCTTTCTAACCACTCATGCAGATTATTTAGATCCTCCTGAAGTTCTCTACCATTGTTCTCGTTTTTTACTTTCTTCACAAGCTTTGCATCATCTGCAAACATATTCATGAATGAATTTACAGACTCTGGTAGGTCATTTACATATACAAGGAACAAAAGTGGCCCTAAAACTGAACCCTGTGGAACTCCACTACTAACTCTTCTCCATTCAGACACCGAGTGTCTTACTCTATCCCTCTGTTCCCTTCCTTCTAAGTAAGTTTTTATCCATTCCAAAACATTTCCACCTATTCTAGCCATTGATTGCAGCTTCCTAATAAGTCTCCCATGTGGAACAGTGTCAAACGCTTTCTGGAAGTCTAGGAATATGCAATCTGCCCAGCCCTCTCTTTCCTGTAAGATTCGGCTTACCTCATCATAAAATTCTAATAAGTTTGTTACTGTTGATCTACCTTCTCTGAAGCCATGTTGCCTCACTGACAAAAAGTTGAAGGATTCCAAGTGAAGAGAGATATGTTTCCTTAGTAGTTTCTCCATAACTTTGCTGCAAACTATGCTGGTCAAGGAAACTGGTCTATAGTTCAGAGCCGTATTCCTCCTTCCCTTTTTGAAGATAAGTATCACATTTGCTTGTTTCCAGCATCTTGGAATCTCCCCCGACTCCAGTGACTTCTTAAATATGATACTTAGTGCCACTGATATTGAGTTTGCGCATTTTTTAAGCACATGAGGGGATATGTCATCAGGACCTGTAGCTTTATGAACATCTAAATCCATCAGCGCTTTGCATACCTCTGTGGCTGTAAGGTTGATGTTCTCTAATACCGGCCCTTGAGCTTCTATCACTGCAATCTGAGGGAGTGGGGTATTTTCTACTGTAAATACTGACTGAAACTCCTTGTTCAATTCTTTGCAGATCTCTTCATCCGTCTCAGTGATGCTTCCATCCGCTCTCTTTAGCCTTAAAACCTGTTCTTTTACCTTCAGTTTTCCTCTGATAAAGCTGTGGAAAAACTTGGGATTTTCTTTAGCCTTCCTGGTGATGTCCCTCTCATAGTCTCTCTCTGCCTCTCTCCTTTTACTTAGGTAGTCATTTCTTGCTCTTTTGTAGGTTTGCCAGGTATCTATGTTTTTTCTCCTCCTATACCTTTTCCAGCATTTGTCTCTCCACTCCTTAGCTCTTTTACACCCATTATCGAACCATTTCTCTCTGGCATGAATTACACCTACTTTGGTGACAGGTATGCAGCAATCTACTATCTTCCCATATTTCTCACAAAAGATGTCATACATTTCTTGTACAGATTTGTTGTAAAATAAGGTTCTCCAGTCAATAACTGCAAAAAGCTCATTCATTTTTATGTAATCTCCTTTCGGATAGTTCCTCCTCATGTCCTCAGTGCCTCTACTCTCAGGAAGAATATCTTCAATGATATACTCCATCAACAACACACAGTGGTCACTCAGGGTCCCTCAAGGTCGAAGATGATGGTGTTCGCTTTATTGTATTTGAAATTATGCTAGTCATTTTAGCATAAACACATGTGTGTGTGTGTGTGTGTGTGTGTGTGTTGGTTTATTGTGTACTTGATGTTGCACTCAAAAAAAAAAAAACAGACAAACAAATAAGCAAATAAAAATAAATAATTTTTATCAGAACACTAGCACCCAATAAAGTGTGGAATCTCTTTTTTGGTGCAATTAGAAGATATTGAATAAACATAGGAATTCGAGTGAGTTTATTATTACTCAGTGCTGTCAAGAGGAAAGATTGTGACGCTATATATATATATATATATATATATATATATATATATATATATATATATATATATATATATATATATATATATATATATATATATATATATATATATATATATATATATATATATATATATATATATATTCCTTTGTATTCTTTTTTTTTTTTTTTTAAGAGTGTGACACCGGGACAGGCAAAAACTGCCCTCATCAACAAAGGCCCGGGCACGAGAAAATACCAAGACGAAGGAAAAGAAAAAGTTAAGGGCAAGGCAGAGATGAGGTAATGTCACACAAAGGAAAACGACACACAGAAAAAACAGTCAAAGTAAAGAGGACCCAGAGATATGGAGGACTAGGCTCTGAGATAACGATAGATCTGCTTTTTGAAGGATGAAAGGTCGTAAGAACTAGGAAAGACAGGAGGAAGAGAGTTCCAGAGTCTGGAGGTAGATGGGAAGAAGCAGTCGCTGCACCGACCAATCCGCGAGCTACAAATCTCGACACAGTACCTGTGAGATGAGGCCGCTTGGCGAGTGTTACGCGGCCTCGGCAGTGGAGGAGGGATGCAACTCACCAACTCATCAGAGCAGCGATGGAAGTAGTAGCGATAGAAAAGCGAAAGGGAAGATACCTTACGGCGAAGAGAGAGAGAATCCAAGTTAGAAGTAAGAGAAGGATCATTAATAAGTCTGACTGCCTTAGATTGAACCCTATCAAGAAGATAAGTAAAGGAAGAAGCACCCCAGATGTGTGAGCAGTATTCTAAGCAGGGGCGGATAAGACCTTTGTAAATTTTAAGTAACTGCAATGAGGAAAAGTAATAACGAAAACGAAACAAAACCCCCAATTTTTTGGATGAAGATTTAGAAATTTGGATTATGTGATTCCTCCAAGACAAGTTAGAGGCTATGTGGATTCCTAATATATTGATAGAGTTAAGAGGGTAAATTTCATTAGTTTCGAAGACAATAGGGTTATCTGGAGGAGAAGAAGATAAAGAGATAGCCAGAAACTGTGTCTTGGAGGCATTGAATTTAACTAAATTTTGAGTGCCCCATTCAGATACTCTCTGCAAATCGGAGTTAAGAGTAGAAGAAAGAGTGATACGAGATTGATTACGAGTAACAGATGAAGGTTGTGAAGAAAAGGCAGAGGAAAAGTGAAGGGTAGAGTCATCGGCAAAGGCATGAAGAAGAGAGGAAGATGGGGACTGTAGAAGATCATTGATGAAGAGAAGGAAGAGAGTAGGTGAAAGAACAGAGCCCTGTGGAACACCACTGGACACAGAGAAAGGGCTAGATGTCGCGCCATCAACAACTACAGATATAGAACGGTCAGTAAGAAAACTGGAAATCAGAGAACAGAAAGAAGGGGTAAAGCTGTAGGCAGGGAGTTTGGCCAACAGAGCCTTGTGCCAGACTCTGTCAAAAGCCTTAGAGATATCAAGGGCGACGACAAAGGATTCCCCATAGTTCCTCAGAGAAGATGACCATACATGAGTAAGATAGGACAGGAGATCACCAGTGGATCTTGCCTTGCGGAAGCCGTACTGGTGATCGGAGATAAGTGAGTTAGATTCAAGGCGTTTCAAGAAGTGAGCATTGAGCAAAGTTTCGAAAACTTTAGCAATAGAGGAGGTTAGAGCAATAGGTCGGTAGTTAGAAGGAATAGAGCGGTCATCCTGAAATTAAGATAAGCAGCCTTCTTTGTGTTATTAGGTGATGTATTTATTTTTTCTCTTCATTTTTATAATGCAGAGTACCTATACATATAAAGTTCTCCATTATTGCAGTCACTGTTAGAATTTGTGACAAAGTATAAATTTTTGAAGCTAATATTATTAGACAGCGTCTGTTAGGTTCCGATAATGATACTTTCTCACGTCAAATATGTTGTTTCCTAACCTCTGCCACTAGCTATGCCTCTGCCGAATCTTTGACAAACCTTGAGACTCGCTTTCGAGAAGTTTAGTATGTTTTGGGCCCTTCCTTACATGTAGGAATACTAAAAATTGCCTAAGCTTTGGCTTTTTTCTTTCTGATATACCAACAGTTAACAGGTATGGTGCCCGAGCACATTGCAGTAGCCACATTGGAATCCTATGCAATTATTCGGCTCTCCAACCTTTACCTGCTGATGTGGGTGGATGGTTCAGTTTTATGGTCTCAACCATCAATGTCCGAGTACAACTCCGATTCCAGCCTCCGATACCAAGCCGCGAAACTGCTTAAGTATCTGATCCCTTAGAAAGTTATAAGAACGACATGGACCCATCAACTAAGATCTTTGGCGGTCACTACCAGAGGACCTAGTAAACAAACCTAAGTATGCGTTCTCCTGTTTTTTGGTGATTTTCGTGGGTTTTAGCGAGTTTATGCCAACCACCTTTCGAACAGTGAGTTCAAGTTGTCAGTAAACTGTCACATGGGATTTCTGATGTTTTAAATGTCATCTGTAGATCAGAGTCAACTTCTACTTCACTGGACATGATATTCCAGCTTGATTTCTGTCTTGCTCGCGCATGTGCAGTGTGTGTAGTGTGACGTTTTCTGATGCTCTGGCATGTCACTGCCCTATATCAGCAAGTTAATTGTAACTTAGCCTTGTTGTTCTTGCTATCTCATTGAACTATGGACTATTCTGGACCTGCTACTCTCTCTGAACTTGAAGATGACCTAACACTCACAGATGAGAAAAGTAACCTGTCTCAAGGCAACTAACTCCCACTTCCACAGTCATTCCACATTCATTAGGATTTGTCAGGAGATATAGGTCAAGCAGACGGCATGTTTTCCATCGCTGAAGCCCCATACCAAGTCAGCAAAACCTCCTTAGCCAAAGGCCTCCTGAATAAGTCTTCTTACAACAATAGTCACTTCTTAAAGCATGCTGTCAAGTTAGCTAAACAATAGGAGTCTTTTGTCTGCCAACATGAGTCTCTTTCATATGTGTCCAACTCATCACTTCTCTATGCTGCTCAGTCTTACCATGACGTCACCACTGACAATTATATCCCCAGTATGCGCATCTTGGGATGACTACGCTAAGCTGATAAATAAGTACACTGGCTATGTGAAGTCAGCAAGACATTCCATCTATATCGACACCTAGCATATTTCAAGAAGTCTGCAGTTACTCACGCTTTGTAGACATATCAAGAAAGAACATGGACATTACTGGCATTGTTTCAAAATGAGAGTTTTTGTCCTTTTTTCCTCAATGTTCAGGACTTACTCCTAAGTTACCCACCTATCTTCTAATCTGTTACCCTATCTGCAAATACCCTTCCCTAATTAAAGCACTTCCTGGTATGTACTCTGCAAAATGCTTTGTTCAGAATGGCACACCTATCCACCACATTAATAAGCTGCTTTTCCTAACCCAGTGACACCATCTGTTATTTTTTACTTTATTCCTTGCCTCCCGACATGTGAATTCAGTAGAATTAATTATGAATTACCTGGGTGCTACAGATGCTGGAGTATATGCCACCTTTTCCACTAACGTTTCACTATAGAGAAGTGTGCTTTGTGCATTGCCCAACATGATTCCCTCACCTGCCCTCACTGACCCCCCTCACCACCCACCTCTGATACTGCCTCAACTTTGCAGGAGTCTTTGTCGACAACAATGGACACCTCAAAATGCCAATATCCTCACTGTTATCAACAAGAAGTCAATGTCTAACATGAGTGCACAAAGCATATTACCTATTCTAAGAGCCCCCCTTTCCTAGCTCCATTATCAGCTTAACTCATGCCTCTTACTCCCCTTACCACCACTCCATCAACCTATAAATCCAATTTGGACTCTGCACACGTTGCTACTCTTCAGGCAGCTGTTACTTCCCTCATGTCTTAGTACTGCTCAAATCTCGAATCAATGGATTGGTCAGCAAGCAGAAGGAAACTTACACTAAACTTTCTACTTTCGTTTAGTGTCAACAAACTGTTATAGCTACCAGTACCAGTCTTACAGAAAAACTAGACTCTCATTCTTTTCGTCTTGAGAAACTTAGTGTACTTTAAATGGACATGTGAATTCTACTGAATTCACATGTCGGGAGGCAAGGAATAAAGTAAAAGATAACAAATGGTGTAACCTTTCAGTGAAATGCAGCAAAACAATGCTGATGTCACCACTTCGTCTATATCTGGTTCCCGTATACCCAAGGATAAGCTTCATTAAACATATACAGCTGCAAGTCATCTCATGGAATACCTGCGGAATCGTACACTATGTTAAACTGTATGCTCAAAAAGGATATGCACAATGGCTATCCAGATGTTATATTTATTCAGAAGGCCTTTGTTTGTCATCCTCTCAGAAGAGGAGGAGAGGTTCCGTCTCTCGGTGTCTACACATCTGGCTCAGAATGGTCTTATCACCTACGTTCTCTCCTCCATACCACATCAACTCCTCCACTGTTCCACATGTGATAAAATTACCTTTCAGTTTATCGAGGTAGCAATGGGGAATGGCATGACTTGCTTGTGTAATATTTATTCTACTCCAGCAAAGATAGAACATACCCCCCTTCCCAGCCCAAGGAGTTGTGGCACAATCTACATGAGAGACTTCAGTGCCTGACATCCTACCCTGGGTGACCTCTCTTGCACACCGAATCATAATGAAACATAACTATTGGAATATATCTGTCACTATAGACTCACATTTTGGGATACTAGTGGTGCCACATATTTCCAAGGAGGAACTCTGGAAATCTTGATGTCCAGCCTGGTGTTATCTCATTAAATGCTCCTTCCTTCCTGTCCTACTTTCTGATCATATTGTCCTTGCATTCCACTGCTCACTTCCACCACACCTATTCCTCTTATGTCTCTTAAATGTCATCTCTCCCTCCACATTTGACCTTGCAGTACCTGAAACCTTATACTCCTCACTTGTAATCTCCTCAGGAAAGTTTTTATGACTTCTATGTTCAGCGTGACTAACATGGCAAAAGGCCGATACTAACAGGGTATCAGGCAGATACACGATTACGGCTGATACAAGTTTAATAGGGCATGAAGCTAATATGCGACTAACCATATAGTACTGCATTACTGATGAAGAGAACTTATCCTTCGCTGTGCTCCACACACTACCCCGTTTACTAACTGGCTTGTTCACAATACCATATATCTTTTCAAGGCTCCAACAAGCGAATTTGTCGTCAATTATCAGTAGAATGTACCAGTTAACAGTTGAACTGGCAGTAATAGAATATAAGATCTATTACATAATAATATATCCACAATCCACAGTTTAATGAATGTTTGTGTTTTTAAAATTTTCCATCTACAGTATCCAAAGTGCGATATACTACTGTACCAATGTAATAAGTTTTTTTTTTTGTACAGGAAACTTATTATCATAATAAATTAATGTAGTGAAGACTTTTTGCTGTAAAATTCTATTTTAAGTAGTATGATACTACACTGCATAAATTGTATATAATATGATGGGTGTATTGATTTCATCATCTTGCACGTGTCTGCGTGGCACGATTTGCAAAAATAAATTTTATTTCATAATTTATGATTTTATGCTCCTTAATTTCTGTATTTCACTGACGTTGTAGTGCACAATAAATTAATCAAACTGCAACTACCTTATAAGCTCATCTAGAAAATATACAAATAGAGATCAAATCCTGCAAGTAGGAACGGTAGGAGTCATGCTTGATTATTATTATTATTATTATTATTATTATTATTATTATTATTATTATTATTATTATTATTATTATTATTATTATTATTATTGTTATTATTATTATTATTATTATTATTATTGTTATTATTATTATGATTATTATTATCAGAATTAGTATTATTATGAAGTAATATAAAGCTAATATAATTGTTGCTATAAAAGCTTTTATACAAATGCATTTTTAGTTTTATCCTTAATATTGGTGTTTTTTTTTGCTGATAAGAAAGACTTTTTTGATAATGTTAAGGTGAATATTGATAATGACTATCGATAATGCTGAGCATTCCTTAGATCTACACGTGAGACCTTTAATTTTTATATAGTAAAAAGGTTGTAGTGTTAAATACTCTATATCTTAAAAGGGTCCTCTTAAAAATAAAGCCCTATTAGCCGCGGATACTTTTACAATGTTCCCGTTCCGGTTTTACGTCAGCGGACTCCCTTTTCTACCAAGGGCTAGGACGGTTGCCTTCTTGCGAAGGACTTGTTTTGGCAAGTGTAATCGCACCCGAGTGTAATGCCCTTGCTAACCTCAAACCGTGACGGGGCGCGAACCCTCGACCTGACGCCTCAAAGTCGCTGACGCTACCGCTTGAGCCACTGTGACTACGGCTGCTTTTACAATGTACAGATACTTTTAAATAAAAGTACATTGTAAAGGTAAAATTATTTTTATTACCGTTTTATAGTAGAGGTAAATGATAATGAAAATATTTTCCGTATTCCTGGTATCATATCTGTACATCAATAATTACTTCACATTTTATAGCTATGAATAGAAGCAGGTACATTAAATCCATCAAAGTAGTCACCGTGGCTCAAGCGGTAGCGTCCGCGACTCTGAGGCGTCAGGTCGAGGGTTCGCGCCCTGTTACGGTCTGAGGTTAGCAAGGGCATGCACTCAGGGCAACGATTACATCTGCCAAAGCAAGTCCTTCGCAAGAAGGCAACCGTCCGAACCCTTAGTAGAAAAGGGAGTCCGTGACGTAAAACCGGAACAGAAACATTAGATCCATCAACGATTTTTGCGATGTAGAAACAATCCGTCATTGCTATCACTTTTTCTTATCATGTAGGAGCTCTGTTCTCCATCTTTAATATTATGCTCAATATTTATCAGACTATACCTTTGGAGTCTAGAACATATCGTATCGTTCACGGTTACCAAAATTCTCAGCATTTAGCTGGGAGAATTATAGATGGATTTGCTTATGCCAACAGTGTTTATTTTTCTTCGTGCCGGGACCAATATTATTTTAATCATTTCCAACCATAAAATACAGTTTACTGATGACAGGGGCGCGCTTATCGTAGTGAGAGCTCAGTGGGTAATGCCCATAAATTCAGTTTAAAGTCGAAAACCTCTTTCATCGGTGTCTATATCTTTCTTCTTGCCAAAAACAGACACCGTTTTTTTTTTATCTGCATGTTGCACAATAGGTACAAATATAGCAGCGATTCGGATGTTAATAAAGTACAAATCAGCAAATGGTTCTCGGAAGAAGCGTAAATCTTTTTCCGTTGTTGGTAGCTGCACCTTACCCCAAAAGTAATTAACTTATCAGGCTGGAATGTTGGAATATTTTGAAAGCTTTATCTATTTCTAGTTTTACTTATGTTGTTTTTATTTTTAACTTAATTTAGTGTATGGGGACTTGTTTGTCCTTAACACTTCTTGTTTTGGTTGTGCAAAATAATTTTAAAGTTGGCAAAGGAAAGGTTTTGATGATCGGTATTTTCAGGTATCTCTGATATTGTTCAGTGTCACGCAGTTTAAATTTACCTCTGCCAACAAGAATCACTGTAGTGCATATAATTTCCCTCAGCTCTGTCCTTTTTATTTACTAATTTCAGGTCTTAAAGAATTAAGTCTATTTTTCCTTCATTTAAGAATTATGATCACAGCATATATATATATATATATATATATATATATATATATATATATATATATATATATATATATATATATATATATATATATATATATATATATATATATATATATATATATATATATATATATATATATATATAAGGAACTAATATATTTGTGTATATAATGCATGCTGCTTGTGCAATCATTGTAAGCTTACATAACTAAATTTTTATTTATGAGGTGAATATTTTGACAAGAGGAACCAGTTTTTTTCATATTAAGATTAACTGAAACTGTATACAGCAAGATAATTTTTAACTGAATGATTCTCTTGTAAACACTGACTCTTTACCGCATAGAACGCGCCTCGTCCAGGCAAGAGAATTTAAGCTGTTTACTGGGGAGGTTGCTGCTGTGGCTGGGCACCACAGTGGGGGTTAGGGCCTGTGCCGGCTGGCACAGAATCTAAAACAATAACATTACCGCTTAGAAGCTATTTAAACCTAATTTTTCACAACACATCCTCACCAATATTGAACAAACTTCCCTCGTGAGAGTGTTCATGTAAAGTGGTACACTGTCGATTGCCATAAACTTGAAAAAATGTGTATTTCTAGTAATATATAAACTCAAGGAATACTTTCGCTAATGTCTATGTCTTATTTTTCTAATTGCATCTTTAGAATAATTTCTGTAAATGCTTTTGAATTTCTGTGGCATGTAACTCATCCTCAAGTTAAATCATATTTAAATATACAGACTAAGTTAGATAATTACGAGAGATCCAGACTCGTATATGACACAAATGAATCATTAAAGCACACACTTCATGGTTATGAATGAGTGGACAGGGATCGATATTTTGATATGGCTGGCACTAGAACTAGAGGTCATAGTTTGAAGCTTCGTGAGAATACTTCTTGCAGGATGTAAGAAAGTACTATTTTAGTATAAGAGTAGTGATGATTGGAATTTGTTGAATGAGAAGTTAGTTAATGCTAGCTCAATCCGACCAGGAGACGGGGAGTTATGAGCATATGGCTTTTTCCCGTAAGCATAATTAGGTAATTAAAATTATGAAATTAAATTATACGCCCACGTATACACACACGCACCCACGTGCGCGCGCGCACTTCGCAGGATGTAAAGAAGTAGTTGATGGCTGGAATTCGCGGAGTGAGGAAGAAGTGAATGCAAATACATTCAGCGCTTTAAAAATATATATTTGTGTCAGTGAATAAAATATGAATGCCATTAGAAAACCATAGGACTCTTTCCCGTTAGAACAAATAGGTAAATAAATTAAATAAATATACATAGGCCCGATTTCTAAAACAGTGTAAACCTAGGATACCATATTGTTCTGTGTATGGCTAGGATCCCATGTGGGATCCTACCCATACTCAGAACAGCGTCAGATGCGTTTATGAAGACCATTTGTGTGTGTCTAGCTAACTAACAATATGGTATCCTAGGTTTACACTGTTTAAGAAGTCGGATCATTGTGAGTAAAGAAAAAGAACCCACTAGAAGACGGGGAGTTTGGAGTTTAAGGATCTTTTCCATAAGCACAACTAGATAAACACAAGTTTAGAATATCTTCCAAGAATTTCCACAATTTATCTGGAGATGGATTTTTGAATTAACGTCCCCTTAAAGTTGGAGAGACTTGTTCTTTTGCTTGTTAACTTGAGATCAAACTATTTTTATGACTGAGAGTTAAGCGCGTAAATAAATGAACAGAGCTGAGAGAGCAAACAAACAAACAAGCAAGAGAGAGAGAGAGAGAGAGAGAGAGAGAGAGAGAGAGAGAGAGAGAGAGAGAGAGAATCACAACACCCTCCTTAATACCTAAAACGTGTGTGTGTGTGATTACCTAATTGTGATTACCTAATTGTGTTTACGGGAAAGAGCCCAAAGCTCGTATCTTCCCGTCTCCTGATCGCTTCCATTTTAGACTTAGTGATACTTATCATACCTGTCCTTAAAACTATGGATTGAGATAGCATTAACTACCTCCTCGCTTAGCCAATTCCAATTATCAACTACTCTTACACTGAAAAAGTATTTTCTTACATCCTGCAAAGAAGTTTTCTTACGAAGCTTCAAACTATGACCTCTAGGTCTAGAGCCAGCCATATCAAAATATCGATCCCTATCCACTCTATCATAACCATGAAGGAATTTAAAGACTGTCACCATATCCCCCCTCACTCTTCTAGCTTCGAGTTATGGTAAGTCTAATTCCCTCAGCCTCTCATCATAACTGAGATTGCTTATTTCTGGCACCAGTTTCGTGGCATGTCTTTGAACTTTTTCAAGCTTAGCTATGTGCTTTTTCAAGTGCGGATTCCAAAAGGGGGCTGCATATTCGAGTTTTGGCCTCACATAGGTTACATAAATATTTCTGAACATTTCCTTGTCCATGTGCCTGAAGGCTACCCTTACTTTTGATAAGAATGCATATGCTTCCCTTACTATGCCATTTATATGTATTTCTGGAGACAAATCTGCCAGTATGTTTACTCCTAGATCCCTTTCATTTTCTGTCTCTTGAAGTTGTACTCCAGCCACCGAGTAGTCAAGCTTGGGCCTTCTTGCACTTGTACCCATTCTCATTACCTTACATTTTGAAGTATTGAATTTCATTAGCCACTTTTCTGACCACTCATGCAGATTATTTAGATCCTCCTGAAGTTCTCTACCATTGTTCTCGTTTTTTACTTTCTTCACAATCTTTGCATCATCTGCAAACATATTCATGAATGAATTTACAGACTCTGGTAGGTCATTTACATATACAAGGAACAAAAGTGGCCCTAAAACTGAACCCTGTGGAACTCCACTACTAACTCTTCTCCATTCAGACACTGAGTGTCTTACTCTAACCCTCTGTTCCCTTCCTTCTAAGTAAGTTTTTATCCATTCCAAAACATTTCCACCTATTCTAGCCATTGATTGCAGCTTCCTAATAAGTCTCCATGTGGAACAGTGTCAAACGCTTTCTGGAAGTCTAGGAATATGCAATCTGCCCAGCCCTCTCTTTCCTGTAAGATTTGGCTTACCTCATCATAAAATTCTAATAAGTTTTTTACTGTTGATCTACCTTCTCTGAAGCCATGTTGCCTCACTGACAAAAAGTTGAAGGATTCCAAGTGAAGAGAGATATGTTTCCTTAGTAGTTTCTCCATAACTTTGTAAACTATGCTGGTCAAGGAAACTGGTCTATAGTTCAGAGCCGTATTCCTCCTTCCCTTTTTGAAGACAGGTATCACATTTGCTTGTTTCCAGCATCTTGGAATCTCCCCCGACTCCAGTGACTTTTTAAATATGATACTTAGTGCCACTGATATTGAGTTTGCGCATTTTTTAAGCACATGAGGGGATATGTCATCAGGACCTGTAGCTTTATGAACATCTAAATCCATCAGCGCTTTGCATATCTCTGTGGCTGTAAGGTTGATGTTCTCTAATACCGGCCCTTGAGCTTCTATCACTGCAATCTGAGGGGGTGTGGTATTTTCTACTGTAAATACTGACTGAAACTCCTTGTTCAATTCTTTGCAGATCTCTTCATCCGTCTCAGTGATGCTTCCATCCGCTCTCTTTAGCCTTAAAACCTGTTCTTTTACCTTCAGTTTTCCTCTGATAAAGCTGTGGAAAAGCTTGGGATTTTCTTTAGCCTTCCTGGTGATGTCCCTCTCATAGTCTCTCTCTGCCTCTCTCCTTTTACTTAGGTAGTCAATTCTTGCTCTTTTGTAGGTTTGCCAGGCATTTATGTTTTTTCTCCTCCTATACCTTTTCCAGCATTTGTCTCTCCACTCCTTAGCTCTTATACACCCATTATCGAACCATTTCTCTCTGGCATGAATTACACCTACTTTGGTGACAGGTATGCAGCAATCTACTATCTTCCCATACTTCTCACAAAAGATGTCATACATTTCTTGTACAGATTTGTTGTAAAATAAGGTTCTCCAGTCAAGAACTGCAAAAAGCTCATTCATTTTGATGTAATCTCCTTTCGGATAGTTCATCCTCATGTGTGATTACCTAATTGTGATTACGTAATTGTGTTTACGGGAAAGAGCCCAAAGCTCGTATCTTCCCGTCTTCTCATCGGTTCCATTTTATACTTAGTGATACTTATCATACCTGTCCTTAAAACTATGGATTGAGATAGCATTAACTACCTCCTCGCTTAGCCAATTCCAATTATCAACTACTCTTACACTGAAAAAGTATTTTCTTACATCCTGCAAAAAAGTTTTCTTACGAAGCTTCAAACTATGACCTCTAGTTCTAGAGCCAGCCATATCAAAATATCGATCCCTATCCACTCTATCATAACCATGAAGGAATTTAAAGACTGTCACCATATCCCCCCTCACTCTTCTAGCTTCGAGTGATGGTAAGTCTAATTCCCTCAGCCTCTCATCATAACTGAGATTACGTATTTCTGGCACCAGTTTCGTGGCATGTCTTTGAACTTTTTCAAGCTTAGCTATGTGCTTTTTCAAGTGCGGATTCCAAAAGGGGGCTGCATATTCGAGTTTTGGCCTCACATAGGTTACATAAATATTTCTGAACATTTCCTTGTCCATGTGCCTGAAGGCTACCCTTACATTTGATAAGAATGCATATGCTTCCCTTACTATGCCATTTATATGTATTTCTGGAGACAAATCTGCTAGTATGTTTACTCCTAGATCTCTCTCATTTTCTGTCTCTTGAAGTTGTACTCCAGCCACCGAGTAGTCAAGCTTGGGCCTTCTTGCACTTGTACCCATTCTCATTACCTTACATTTTGAAGTATTGAATTTCATTAGCCACTTTTCTGACCACTCATGCAGATTATTTAGATCCTCCTGAAGTTCTCTACCATTGTTCTCGTTTTTTACTTTCTTCACAATCTTTGCATCATCTGCAAACATATTCATGAATGAATTTACAGACTCTGGTAGGTCATTTACATATACAAGGAACAAAAGTGGCCCTAAAACTGAACCCTGTGGAACTCCACTACTAACTCTTCTCCATTCAGACACTGAGTGTCTTACTCTAACCCTCTGTTCCCTTCCTTCTAAGTAAGTTTTTATCCATTCCAAAACATTTCCACCTATTCTAGCCATTGATTGCAGCTTCCTAATAAGTCTCCCATGTGGAACAGTGTCAAACGCTTTCTGGAAGTCTAGGAATATGCAATCTGCCCAGCCCACTCTTTCCTGTAAGATTTGGCTTACCTCATCATAAAATTCTAATAAGTTTGTTACTGTTGATCTACCTTCTCTGAAGCCATGTTGCCTCACTGACAAAAAGTTGAAGGATTCCAAGTGAAGAGAGATATGTTTCCTTAGTAGTTTCTCCATAACTTTGCAAACTATGCTGGTCAAGGAAACTGGTATATAGTTCAGAGCCGTATCCCTCCTCCCTTTTTGAAGATAGGTATCACATTTGCTTGTTTCCAGCATCTTGGACTCTCCCCCGAGTCCAGTGTGTGTGTGTGTGTGTGTGTGTGTGAGAGAGAGAGAGAGAGAGAGAGAGAGAGAGAGAGAGAGAGAGAGAGAGAGAGAGAGAGAGAGAGAGAGAGAGAGAGAGAGAGAGAACACCTTCCTTGATACCTAAAACGTGCTTTCTAATCCATTTGCATTTAATTATTTTTGGCATGCGCTTGCTGACCTATATTCTATAATCCTGTGGGTAGCATAATAAGTTTTGTACCCATGACCATTCTCATGTATCGAATGAAGACGAAAGAGAAGACAATAGAGATATATATGCTTGGAAAATATATATTTTATTAATTTTCCTTCCGTACGAACAAAATAACATTGTATTTTATATTTTCGAATGGATAACTAAAAAAAGAAAAAAATCCGAATAGCTACCTTGTAATGAATTTTATATCTTCGTATTGAATTTATACTTATGCGCTGAAAGATATTATAAAATGTTTACTTTAGAACGGTAACTAACCTGTTTGCTGAAATTGTTGCCAGAATTTCAGTTATTGTTGCGTGGCCGCCAGTTATTTCATTATTTGTGATCATTTAAGTCTATATATATATATATATATATATATATATATATATATATATATATATATATATATATATATATATATATATATATATATATATGTGTGTGTGTGTGTGTGTGTGTGTGTGTGTGTGTGTGTGTGTGTGTGTGTGTGTGTGTGTGTGTGTGTGTGTGTGTGTGTGTGTGTGTGACACCGGGACAGGCAAGAAACTTGGACAAATCAATAATGGCCCGTGTACGAAAAACAAAACAAAACATTAAGACGAAGAAAAAATTAGACTAAAGGCAAGGCAGAGATGAGGTAGAGGTACACAATAGGAAAAGATTCCTCACTTGCGGGCCACAAGGGAGAGTCCGTTCACCCCCAAGGGAGAACATCAAAGAATGCATAGGAAAAGAACAGGCTGAAGAATAGTCAAAGTACTGAGGACCTATAAAGTTTGTTTGTTTCGGTTTTATGTCACGAACTCCCTCTTCAACTAAGGACTAGGACGGTTGTCTTATTGCGAAGGACTTGAAGGCAACCGTCCTAGCCCTTAGTTGAAGAGGGAGTTCGTGACGTAAAACCGAAACAAACAAACTTTATAGGTCCTCAGTACTTTCACTATTCTTCAGCCTGTTCTTTTCCTATTGTGTACCGTTACCTCACCTCTGTCTTGTCTTTGAGGACCTATAAAGATATGGCAGAATTAGACCCTGAGATGACGATAGATCCGTTTTTGAAGGAAAATAGGTTATAAGAATTAGGAAAGACTGAAGGGGGGAGAGAGTTCCAGAGTCTGGAGGTAGATGAGAAGAGGCAGTCGCTGCACCGACCAATCCATGAGCTACAAATCTCAACACAGTACCTGTGAGACGAGGCCGCTTATGGAACTTTCTAGCTTCGATGGTTTTTACATTTTTAATGCTATTTTTGCACAAAAATTCTAAAACACCCTTGCAATAAAGGCTATCCTCTTATATCTTAATAAAAAAAAAATTACTTGCAGTGCTATTTTGATCTGGTTTTAACGGGACATATCCATACTAAACCATTTTTTTATTGTTTATTTAATAGTATAAAACTATTATATTTTATTTTCTTTGAATTAAGATTTAAATGTTCTGGTGTACATTCAGCGTATCTAAACAGTTTGTATAAAATACATAATAACTTTCATCTTGTTATTCACGATGAATAATAGATGAGAGTTATGACTGTAACGGTTCTTGAAATCCGGCTGGACGGAAGTAACTAGACTACTGATTGCCAAGCGTCCTACATTTCGTTTGTGGGACGACCTAGTAAAGACTGTTTCACAAAGCAGATAAAACTGGCGATCTTCAGGTGTGAACTCACATAACATATAAGAAAAACAATGCAGAACAATGGTTTAGAAGTGATGAGACTGAAAATAGAGGAGCAGATAGAATTGATTTGTTCCGGTTTTACGTCACGGACTCCCTTTTTTACTAAGGGCTAGGACGGTTGCCTTCTTGCGATGGACTTGTTTTGGCAGATGTAATCGTTACCCTGAGTGCATGCCCTTGCTAACCTCAGTCCGTGACGGGGCGCGAACCCTCGACCTGACGCGGACGCTACCGCTTGAGCCGCGGTGACTACAAGAGCAGATAGAACTGATAAAAATGTGATATTGGGATAGATGGTTCATTAATGAGGAATTGTCACTTTCCAAGGGTGCAATCGATGCTCATTCAACCAAGACAGGAAGATCCCAACAGAGGGGATGGAATGATTATTTACGCTAATTTTCATTCTTCTCTATATTGTAATCACCGTGGCTTAAGCTGTAGCGTCCGCGACTCTGAGGCGTCAGGTCGAGGGTTCGTGCTCCGTCACGGTCTGAGGTCAGCAAGGGCATGCACTCAGGGTAACGATTACATCTGCCAAAAAAGTCCTTCGCAAGGAGGCAACCGTCCTAGCCCTTGGTAGAAAAGGGAGTCCGTGACGTAAAACCGGAACATCATTCTCCTCTATATTCCAAGTATGCGTAATATTAGTATGTGAAAGTAGACAAAAATCCAGAACTTGGTTAATTTTCATGCCCTAGTCGCACATGGGACGTGTCTCGCCACTTCTCTGTGAAAGGTTTCATATATTTCCCGATGATCGTTTTCAGTTGGCATGCCACGTGCGACGTGCCACTTTGGTGTGAAAGCGGCCTAAAGTCCTTTCCTTTTTACTCAAGCAGGCGTTATACTAGTGTAAATGATTTCCTTCGTTGAAACGTATGTAAAATTCTATTTCACAGAATTTGCTTTGCAGAATTAATAAATTCTATTTAACAGAATTTGCTTTACAGAATTAATAAATTCTATTTAACAGAATTTGCTTTACAGAATTAATAAATTCTATTTAACAGAATTTGCTTTACAGAATTAATAAATTCTATTTAACAGAATTTGCTTTACAGAATTAATAAATTCTATTTAATATCTGGAATTTTACGGATGCAGTTATAGGCTTACGGGAAAGAGCCCCTTGATCGTGTGTATGTGTGTGTGTGTGTGTGTGTGTGTGTGTGTGTGTGTGTGTGTGTGTGTGTGTGTGTGTGTGTGGTGTGATTACCTAATTGTGTTTACGGGAAAGAGCCCAAAGCTCGTATCTTCCCGTCTCCTGATCGGTTCCATTTTAGACTTAGTGATACTTATCATACCTGTCCTTAAAACTATGGATTGAGATAGCATTAACTACCTCCTCGCTTAGCGAATTCCAATTATCAACTACTCTTACACTGAAAAAGTATTTCCTTGTGTGTTTGTGTGTGTGTGTGTGTGTGTGTGTGTGTGTGTGTGTGTGTGTGTGTGTGTGATTACCTAATTGTGATTACCTAATTGTGTTTACGGGAAAGAGCCCAAAGCTCGTATCTTCCCGTCTCCTGATCGGTTCCATTTTAGACTTAGTGATACTTATCATACCTGTCCTTAAAACTATTGATTGAGATAGCATTGACTACCTCCTCGCTTAGTGTGTGTGTGTGTGTGTATGTGTGTGTGTGTGTGTGTGTGTGTGTGTGTGCTTTTTAAATAAAAATCTTACACTAATACTTAGAATAATGTTTAAATAAACGTTACTTCATATATCTCTCTTGAATGTAGGATTCCAACACGCTTTAAGGTACGTTTTACTAGGTGCGATTATCGCTCAACGATGATCGTTCGTGGCTCAACAATGATCGTCAAACAATTGTCTAGAGCACTAATTCTTTGTGTTTTGAATGGGACTGTTTTCTTTCTAGAGACTGCGAAGCAAAAGAGTCCCATGGAAAAACAAAGAAATAGTGCTCTAGAGTCTAGATAATCGTTTGATGATTGTCGTTGAGTCATGAACGTTCATCGATGAGCGATAATCGCAAAGAGCAAAACGTATTTTTAGTATCATCGTGACGCACAACCTTCTGTTCTGCGGCCGTGAAAGGTTATGCAAAAAAAAAAATAATAATAAAAATAAAAAGGCATTTGAAGTTAAACAAGTGCGACGAAAATGATTGCGAATGATGTAAAGGATGTGTTTTTATATGCATATGACTAGATTTGTTTTGAATTTTATTTTCTTTATGTAAAATGTGATTATATAATTTATATACATACGTGTATATATATATATATATATATATATATATATATATATATATATATATATATATATATATATATATATATATATATATATATATATATATATATACTTAGCAATTATACAATATGCATATCTGTCTATACACAAGGCTTTTATTCCACGTTGTAAGGGGTTGGCCTAGTCAAAGCACACAGCCTCACACCTTTGTTTCAAGCAATGCTTAGGTATGGTCTTTTTTTCACAAAACTTCTACTAATTTTCTCCCTTTAATTTTTTCTCGTTTCATAACTACGTTCATATAGATTATAGAGAGCAAGGCTATAGGGTTCTGGCTGAAGTTTTGTAACCAGAATCCCTTCCCTCTATGCTGGAGAAACACTTGAAAACGGAATTCCTTGTCCCCTCGCTCTCCCCTATTAGGTCAACTTTTACAATACTCAGGGGAATATTGAGGCAGTATTTTCGTCCTCCCGCCCTAGGAAATGAAAGAAGGGAATGCAAAGCAAGTGTAAATGCATGTGTGGATACAGAGTGAACTCTGGGAGGCAGAGTATGCTTAAATCTTCACTTGGAGAGAGCCTACTTCTTACGATATATAAAGAAGAAGAAGAAATGTAAACAAGAAAACGAAAAGAGGTTGAACACTTGGGAGGCAAAGGACACTTAACTTTCTTGGGTAGAACTCATTCATCTCACATGTAAAATATGTACATTTAGTCTACATATAATCTTTCTTTATTCATTGATTATTTATTCATTTACTTAAATATATACTTTGGTATTTATTATATAGATTTCATTTTTGTTATTAGTTAAGCTAGATACATAATGACAAAATCATCATTTAAAATTAAAATATTTAGCCTGTTTTCGCATTTGAATAAACCACAGATATGTTTCATATTGTAGTCACCGTGGCTCAGTAGTCAGCGTGGCTCAAGCGGTAGCGTCCGCAACTCTGAGGCGTCAGGTCGAGGGTTCGCGCCCCTTCACGGTCTGAGGTTAGCAAGGGCATGCACTCAGGGTAACGATTACATCTGCCAAAACAATTCCTTCGCAAGAAGGCAACCGTCCTAGCCCTTGATTGAAAATGGAATCCGTGACGTAAAACCGGAACAAATGTTTCATTTTGTTCATCTTTTAAGGAACTCCAAGTTTGTCTTACTGTGTGAGTTCGGTATATCAGTTGTCACTTGGTACTGTCTTTGGGTTCAGTGATAGACCTTGAACTACGACATTTAAGCATCCCATTTT
>JAXCGZ010011429.1:50000-55000 GCA_037179515.1 Halocaridina rubra | reverse complement strand
TTGGATATTGAAAAAAATGAGTATGAACCACCAATAGGTAAGAATGACCACTGTGTGTTGTTGATGGAGTATATCATTGAAGATATTCTGCCTGAGAGTAGAGGCACTGAGGACATGAGGAGGAACTATCCGAAAGGAGATTACATCAAAATGAATGAGATTTTTGCAGTTATTGACTGGAGAACCTTATTTTACAACAAATCTGTACAAGAAATGTATGACACTTTTGTGAGGCAATACAGGAAGATAGTAGATTGCTGCATACCTTTCACCAAAGTAGGTGTAATTCATGCCAGAGAGAAATGGTTCGATAATGAGTGCAAAAGAGCTAAGGAGTGGAGAGGCAAATGCTGGAAAAGTTATAGGAGGAGAAAAAACATAAATGCCTTGCAAACCTACAAAAGAGCAAGATATGATTACCTAAGTAAAAGAAGAGAGGCAGAGAGAGACTATGAAAGGGACATCACCAGGAAGGCTAAAGAAAATCCCAAGCTTTTCCACAGCTTTATCAGAGGAAATCTGAAGGTAAAAGAGCAGGTTTTAAGGCTAAAGAGAGCGGATGGAAGCATCACTGAGACGGACAAAGAGATCTGCAAATACTTGAGCGAGGAGTTTCAGTCAGTATTTACAGTAGAAAATACCCCACCCCCTCAGATTGCAGAGCTAGAAGCTCAAGGGCCGGTATTAGAGAACATCAACCTTACAGCCACAGAGTTATGGAAAGCGCTGATGGAGTTAGATGTTCATAAAGCTACAGGTCCTGATGATATATCCCCTCATGTACTTAAAAAATGCACAAACTCAATATCAGTGGCACTAAGTATCATATTTAAAGAGTCACTGGAATCAGGGGAGATTCCAAGATGCTGGAAACAAGCAAATGTGATACCTATCTTCAAAATGGGAAGGGGGGATACGGCTCTAAACTATAGACCAGTTTCCTTGACCAGCATAGTTTGCAAAGTTATGGAGAAACTACTAAGGAAACATATCTCTCTTCACTTGGAATCCTTCAACTTTTTGTCAGTGAGGCAACATGGCTTCAGAGAAGGTAGATCAACAGTAACAAACTTATTAGAATTTTATGATGAGGTAAGCCGAATTTTACAGGAAAGAGAGGGCTGGGCAGATTGCATATTCCTAGACTTCCGGAAAGTGTTTGACACTGTTCCACATGGGAGACTTATTAGGAAGTTGCAAGCAATGGCTAGAATAGGTGGAAATGTCTTGGAATGGATAAAAACTTACTTAGAAGGAAGGGAACAGAGGGTTAGAGTAAGACACTCAGTGTCTGAACGGAGAAGAGTTAGTAGTGGAGTTCCACAGGGTTCAGTTTTAGGGCCAGTTTTGTTCCTTGCATATGTAAATGACCTACCAGAGTCTGTAAATTCATTCATAACTATGTTTGCAGATGATGCAAAGATTGTGAAGAAAGTAGGAAACGAGAGCAATGGTAGAGAACTCCAGGAAGATCTAAATAATCTGCATGAGTGGTCAGAAAAGTGGCTAATGAAATTTGATACTTCAAAATGTAAGGTAATGAGAATGGGTACAAGTGCAAGAAGGCCCAAGCTTGACTACTCGGTGGCTGGAGTACAACTTCAAGAGACAGAAAATGAAAGAGATCTAGGAGTAAAAATACTGGCAGATTTGTCTCCAGAAATACATATAAATGGCATAGTAAGGGCAGCATATGCATTCTTATCAAATGTAAGGGTAGCCTTCAGGTACATGGACAAGGAAATGTTCAGAAATATTTATGTAACCTATGTGAGGCCAAAACTTGAATATGCAGCCCCCTTTTGGAATCCGCAATTGAAAAAGAACATAGCTAAGCTTGAAAAAAGTTCAGAGACATGCCACGAAACTGGTGCCAGAAATACGCAATCTCAGTTATGATGAGAGGCTGAGGGAATTAGACTTACCATCACTCGAAGCTAGAAGATTGAGGGGGGATATGATGACAGCCTTTAAATTTCTTCATGGATATGACAGTGGATAGAGATCGATATTATGATATGGCTGGCTCAGAACTAGAGGTCATAGTTTGAAGTTTCGTAAGAAAACTTCTTTGCAGGATGTAAGCAAATACTTTTTCAGTGTAAGAGTAGTTGATAATTGGAATTGGCTAAGCGAGGAGGTAGTTAATGCTATCTCAGTCCATAGCTTTAAGGACAGGTATGATAAGTATCACTAAGTACAAAATGGAACCGATGAGGAGACGGGAAGATACGAGCTTTGGGCTCTTTCCCGTAAACACAATTAGGTAATCACACACACACACACACACACACACACACACACACACACACACACACACACACACAGATTAAGGAAAACATTGAACAGTTCAGAAAAGAGTTCCAGGAGCTGAATATGGAAAATGATGCCATGAAAACGTCCTTTGCTGATGCACTAAAGGGGAATGTGGCAGTAAAAGAGGCTGTAAAGGTGGTGGCACTGGAAAACATACAAACAGTTGACTATAAAGAGACAGTAATCGAAAAAATGAAAGACGTTGTGATGGAAAGGGCAAACCCACTCATCAGACAGGCACTTGATAAGGAGAAGACAGTGGTAATCTCAGGCATAAGTGAATCCCAGGAGCCAACATGGCAGGGGAGACTTGAAGAAAATAAAGCTAACGTTGTAGACCTGATAAGAAAGCTTGGAGTAGTATGTGGTCCTGAGGATATTGTAAACATACACCAACTAGGTAAATATTCGAGGGAAGGAAAGCCGAGACCAACAAAAGTAACCTTTGAGAGAGGGGAGACATGTAGGGAAATATTGTTGAGAAAAAAAAGTCTAAAAGACCTTCAAGAATGCAAAGAAGTGTTCATTAGACGATACAGAACACAGGAAGAGATGGGAAAGATCAAAAACTTGTTGCAAGAGGCAAGAAGGTTAAATGATGAAAGAAATGAAGAAGAGAAGAAAAATTTTCGTTACGGAATACTTCCAGACAAAGGGGAGATAAAGAAGATAATGACAGAAGATCAGGGGATGGGGCCTCATTAAGATTGTTATGCACAAATGCTGATGGATTAGCTGGTAAGGCAGTAGAATTAAAAGATAGGATTCACAACAGTAAGGCAGATATAGTAGCAATTACAGAGACTAAGTTGAGTGAGGACATAAACAGTGTCACAGTTTTTCCTAAGGGCTTCAGAATACTAAGGGTCGAAAGATCTGAGAGGACTGGTGGAGGGATAGCACTGCTCATAAGTGAGAGGATTCAAGTTGAAGAAATAAACTTGGCTATAGAAAGTGAGTTCAGGGAATTTCTTGTTGCTCGCATAAATACTGGGTCAGAGAGCATTATAATAACTGTTGTATACAACCCACCAAGGAACCAAAATAGGCTTGAAATTTATGAGGAAAGTCATATAGGTACGATTGAAGTCATAAACTCAGTTGTTAACATGGCGCGGGAGAAAAAATGTAGGATTTTGATTATGGGAGACTTTAATCATAAAGAGATAGATTGGATAAATCTTGACCCACACAGTGGTGAGGACTCCTTTGGGGCAAGATTCCTAGATTGCGTACAAGGGAATTTCCTACACCAACATGTAATGGAACCAACAAGAGCCAGGGGTGGGGATGAGCCATCACTACTTGATCTGGTGTTCACAGATAATGTGTTGGATATTGAAAATATTGAGTATGAACCACCAATTGGAAAGAGTGACCACTGTGTGTTGTTGATGGAGTATATCATTGAAGACATTCTTCCTGAGAGTAGAGGCACTGAGGACATGAGGAGGAACTATCAGAAAGGAGATTACATCAAAATGAATGAGCTTTTTGCAGTTATTGACTGGAGAACCTTATTTTACAACAAATCTGTACAAGAAATGTATGACATCTTTTGTGAGAAATATGGGAAGATAGTAGATTGCTGCATACCTGTCACCAAAGTAGGTGTAATTCATGCCAGAGAGAAATGGTTCGATAATGGGTGTAAAAGAGCTAAGGAGTGGAGAGACAAATGCTGGAAAAGGTATAGGAGGAGAAAAAACATAAATGCCTGGCAAACCTACAAAAGAGCAAGAAATGACTACCTAAGTAAAAGGAGAGAGGCAGAGAAAGATTATGAGAGGGACATCACCAGGAAGGCTAAAGAAAATCCCAAGCTTTTCCACAGCTTTATCAGAGGAAAACTGAAGGTAAAAGAACAGGTTTTAAGGCTAAAGAGAGCGGATGGAAGCATCACTGAGACGGACGAAGAGATCTGCAAAGAATTGAACAAGGAGTTTCAGTCAGTATTTACAGTAGAAAATACCCCACCCCCTCAGATTGCAGTGATAGAAGCTCAAGGGCCGGTATTAGAGAACATCAACCTTACAGCCACAGAGGTATGCAAAGCGCTGATGGATTTAGATGTTCATAAAGCTACAGGTCCTGATGACATATCCCCTCATGTGCTTAAAAAATGCGCAAACACAATATCAGTGGCACTAAGTATCATATTTAAGGAGTCATTGGAGTCGGGGGAGATTCCAAGATGCTGGAAACAAGCAAATGTGATACCTATCTTCAAAAAGGGAAGGAGGGATACGGCTCTGAACTATAGACCAGTTTCCTTGACCAGCATAGTTTGCAAACTTATGGAGAAACTACTAAGGAAACATATCTCTCTTCACTTGGAATCCTTCAACTTTTTGTCAGTGAGGCAACATGGCTTCAGAGAAGGAAGATCAACAGTAACAAACTTATTAGAATTTTATGATGAGGTAAGCCAAATCTTACAGGAAAGAGAGGGCTGGGCAGATTGCATATTCCTAGACTTCCAGAAAGCGTTTGACACTGTTCCACATGGGAGACTTATTAGGAAGCTGCAATCAATGGCTAGAATAGGTGGAAATGTCTTGGAATGGATAAAAACTTACTTAGAAGGAAGGGAACAGAGGGTTAGAGTAAGACACTCAGTGTCGGAATGGAGAAGAGTTAGTAGTGGAGTTCCACAGGGTTCAGTTTTAGGGCCACTTTTGTTC
>JAXCGZ010011429.1:20000-47500 GCA_037179515.1 Halocaridina rubra | reverse complement strand
CATTTATTCATATGTGAAAAGTTTCTTATATTCCCGGATGTTCGTTTTCAACTGGCATGCCACATGGCATACCACGTGCAACGTGCCACTTTGGTGTGAAAGCAGCCATAGAGCACTGGAAGGCAACCGATTCATCCTTTCCTGGTATTTTTCCGGGCAGAATATCTTTTTGTAACTCAGTTCTTTGTTATGGTTTCTGGATATGGCATTGTAGAAAATTATTATTACTGGGTGAATTCTATGACGTGAGGAGTTTAGAGCCCTCTACCTTCCAAAGGTCATTCGCTCTTGATCTACATCTACTTCAGTTTTTTCTCCTGGAGCACGGAACAAGAATTCTTCCTCCGTGTTTCCCTGCATATTACGAAAACGACAAAACAGGGCTGAGAAGAGGGATCGGGAATCTAGCCTCCTGGCTAGTATAGTGGTAACGTGCAGGCCTCGCATTCGCGAGGTCGACGGATCGCGCCCCGTCCAGGCAAGAGAGAGTTTAAGCTGTTTACTGGGGAGGTTAATGCTGTGACTGGGCTCACCAGTGGGGGGTTGGGGCCTGTGCAGACTGGCGATCCTCCATGACCTGTTCCACCCATCCGTGGGTGGAGAATCTATATATAAAAAAAAAATAAATAAAATCGGGAATCTACCCTTCGTACTTTCCGTCTACGAAGGTTCGCAGTCACTAGAAGAATTTAAATAGGAACCGCGTGTCATGCTCCTTTCGTGCTACACTATTCTTTCCACGTGTGCCCACTTTGCTCTTGTGCAACCTTTCAACACCACGTGTCTCCTATTCTAGTTACAAGTAGTTTGAATTCACTGGGCTTGGTGGTTCACATGGCAAGTTTTCTTTCTTTTCTTTCTTTTCTTTACTGAGTTTTGCTTTACTGCATTTTTTAAAAATCTGATCTTGCTCTCTGCCTTTTGTGTTTTCGTAATGCTTTTTAAATGCAGTTTTTATTGTCATTATGAATAAGTATTAGTAAGTACTAGTAGTTCTGATATACATATGTACTGATACTACTACTACTACTACTAAAAGTAATAATAATAATAATAATAATAATAATAATAATAATAATAATAATAATAATAATAATAATAACAATAATAACATCAGCAACAACAATATCAAAAATAATAATAATAATAATAATAATAATAAATAATAATAATAATAATAATAATAATAATAATAATAATAATAATAATAATAATAATAATAATAATAATAATAATAATTATAATAACAGCAATAATAATAATAATAATTTAGTAGTTCTGATATACAAATGTATTGATACTACTACTACTACTACTACTAAAAGTAATAATAATAATAATAATAATAATAATAATAATAATAATAATAATAATAATAATATATAATAATAATAACAGCAATAATAATAATAATAATAATAATAATAATAATAACAATAATAATAATAATAATAATAATAAACGAGAGCTGCAAGAAACCGACGTAAATGGCATGACCGCGAAGCTGGCACGTGTAATTACAAATTGTAATTTCCTGATTGTGCTTACGGGAAAGAGCCCCAAGTCCGTGGCTTCCAGTCTCCTGGTCGGTTCCAGTTTGTACTTAGTGATACTTATCTTACTTACCCTTAAAACTATGGATTGAGTTAGCATTAACTACCTCCTCACTCAGCGAATTCCAGTCATCAACTACTCTGATACATTAAAAAAAGCTCTTCCTTACCTCCTACAAAGACGTTTTCTTACGAAACTTCAATCGTTGACCTTTATTTCTAGTGCCAGCCATATCAAAACTTTGATCCCTATCCACACTGTCATAGCCATGAAGGAATTTAAAAACTGTCTCCATATCCCCCTTAATTTTTCTAGTTTTGAGTGATGGTAAGTCTAATTCCCTCACCCTCTCCTCATAACTGAGTTGCGTATTTCTGGCACCAGTTTCGTGGCATGTCTTTGAACTTTTTACCAACTTAATTATGTGCTTTTTAAGTGTGGATTTCAAAAGGGGGCTGCATATTCAAGCTTTGGCCTCACATTGGTAATATAAATATATCTGAACATTTCCTTGTCCATGTGCCTGAAGGCACATTTGCTTAAAAAAAAAAAAAAAAAAAAAAAAAAAAATATATATATATATATATATATATATATATATATATATATATATATATATATATATATATATATATATATATATATATATATATATATATATATATATATATATATTATTCCCTTACTATGCCATTTATATGCATTTCTAGAGACAAATCTGCCAGTACGCTTACTCCTAGATCTCTCATTCTCTGTTTCTTGATGTTCTGCTCCTGCCTCAACTAATGATTAGTTCAGTTCAGTTCAAAAGCCTGAACTCTAGCGCAAATTAGATTTTAGCTTGGAAGCTTGTCTAATATGTATAAAAATGTTAGTCATTCATAAAATTCTATAACAAGGCACCATGGACGCAGCGTCTCCATGGTGGAAATGCTTACAGAAAATAATAGTATGCTGCTGCTGCTGTTGCAAGTTTACCATTATATGTGTAACTATTAAAATCTCGACTCAAATGGGGCTGGACACAGACAGGTTGGAGCTGGGAAATGAAGACTGAATGCCCTTTCTAAAAATGATTGCGAAATAATGTATAATTTTTCACTTATTGTTCAGCACTTAGAGAGCCCGTTAACGTTTTGGAATTAGTGTATGTTTGCATCGAGTCATACTAATGTACTGATATGAAAGGAATCTATGTATACCTAAGCGATAAATCGTATGTACTGTATACTTAAAGGCTATCTTCTTTCTATATTGACTTAATAATTCAATGCATAGTCTATGGATCATAACAGTAAACCGAGAATCTTTGATGATGATCTCTTAAATTGTGACGCCAATAACACAATAACAAAAACGACTACAACATCGAACTTCACGTTGCATGGTGTTTTGCAATTTTTATGTAACTATTTTCATGATCTAGTAAATTAATTTTGTACTGGACTATCAACATACGGAAAAATTGGTGGATAAAACTGGTAAATGATTACTTTTAAACCCTAAACAATTGTGGTGATATTCCTGATTTGACAAGCTCGGAGCTGATGCCTGTTTGTCGGTTCCACCATGTTGACCATTAACGTTCGACATTCTTATAATTCTATTATGGATTTTTATATTAAGCTCCTTTTTTTTAATCATACTGGCCCCAGGTTATACTCTGGTTATACTGTGATGTCGGTATGTTTACCTTCTTATTCAGCCATTGCCTGGAAATCACTAGGTCTTCGTGATTGGAGAGGGGGCTTGGGTCCCTGCTATAGGATAGGAATATAGTCGGGCCCTACCTTTGTCTTCCATTAGAAAGCTATAACCTTTAATTATTAATGTTGTTGCCGTTTTTTTTAAATATTTCTTCACATGATGCTGCTTTTGCTCTATTTCTAATTTTATTGTTATATGGTGATATTGTGTTTAATAATGGTCATATTTGCACTTAATTACATCAGTTTTGCGCACTGTACCCTTAATATCAGAGGCCTTCATGCCAACAGCATAAAGTTGGCATCATTAAACCCATACTTTTGAATGTGATGCTTTTCCTAGAGCTCTTGGTATAGCAGTTTACGTTTATAGTGTCTTCTCAGCCTATTATTAGTCACGTTTTGAATGTGAGTGTCATGTGATTCAAGTTCTTATATAGAAGGCATAATAATTGTTATGTTTTGTATTTACTGTAACCCAAATCCTGATGATAGTATGGTTGATTGTCTTGCTGATAAGATGGCAGTTGTATATCAAGTTGATAGAAAGGCTTCAGTTATTCTTGTTGGTGACTAATGCTCATCTCAGAGTGGTTGAACTCTGTTTTACCAACTGAATGTCATGATCTTACAGGTGTTGATTTTGAAATAACCTCTGGGTGAAAGCAAATAATTATGAAAGCCTCACGTAAGTCTAGTAATTGCTTTGACCACTTGATTGATTCTCCTGCTGCTATCACCTCTAAAGTTGGTCATCAGATCACCTTTATATATATATATGTGTGTGTGTGTGTGTGTGTGTGTGTGTGTGTGTGTGTGTGTGTGACACTGGGGCAGGCAGTTAAAAGTAGAAGGTTAAGGACAAGGCAGAAATAGGGAAGTATTACTCAACAAGAAAAGAACAGGCTAAAAGAATAGTCTAAGTACTGAGGATTTAGAGATATGGCAGGCTTAGGCCGGAGATGACGACAGATCTGCTTTTTGAAGGAAGATAGGATATAAGAATTAAGGAAGACAGAAGGAGAAAGAGAGTTCCAGAGTCTGGAACCCAATCTAATATTATTATGAATTTCATGAACATTTTAACTAATGGTTTGAAAGTCAAGATTTACCTGAATCTTTCTGATTCATACCATCTAAAGCTTGTCTTATAGTGGCCATACAATGTATTCAGCTGCATAACTGGTAATTCTGTAAATGGGATATTTTATGCAAATGTGGCTAGCATGACGCAGAGGAGCCCATATACAAATTATATCTATAATGGACAGCTTTCTGAGTTAAAAATTACAAAGGGAGGTTTTTAACATGTTTCATGTATTATAATACTAAAATTTGTAATCATTCCTAGGCAGCTGGGTTACTGTAGAGGATTACTTGGGGTTGATTGAATAGTTTTTTTTTTATTAAATAATACATACATATGTATACATGGCCCCATTCCCACTTGTAAAGGGGGTGGCCATGCCAAGAAACACGCATTCACCATGCTTCACACATTACCTCAACTACTTCTCTTATCTCCTTTGGGATAAAGGATTACTACATTTCCCCCCCTACCACCCTTCTTGGGCGATCCGCAAGGTAGCGGGCAAGGATAATCTAGAGTGAGGCCAGACAGCCGCAGGTAGTTTACCCCCACCGCTTCATCACGTGACAACTCCCATTACACCCGTCCATCACAGTTCGCTGAACTAGCAGATGCGAAAAATCCCTTTTGCCCCTGTCATCTTCCTCTTCCTCCTTCTGTCTTTCCTAATTCTTATCACCTATCATCCTTCAAAAAGCAGATCTATCGTCATCTCAGGGCCTAGTCTTCCATATCTCTGGGTCCTCTGTACTTTGACTGTTTTTTCTGTCTGTCATTTTCCTTTGTGTGATATTACCTCATCTCTGCCTTGTCATTAACCTTTTTCTTTTCCTTCGTCTTGGTGTTTTCTTGTGCCTGGGCCTTTATTGCTTAGGGCAGTTTTTGCCTGTCCCGGTGTCACACTCATAAAAAAAAATATGCAATCTTCCTCCGCTCTTTCCTATCTCTTGCATGCTCTCTTCCCTGCTGCATTGACATTCAACATGCATCCAATACCCTTTTCACGCCAATCATCCATCTCATTCTAGGTCTTCCTCATGGCCGAACTCCAACCACTTCTACACTTCACACTCTCTTTGCTCTTCTTTCATCACTCATCCTATCCAACTCAACACTCTTTGATCTAATCTATCCAACAGCCATTTATTCAATGCCCGTTCTATGGCTGATCTCCTCATTTCTCTCTCTATCTATTCTAGATGCACCCTTCATATTTCTCAAACACCTCATCTCCAATACATTCAACTTATTTTTTTCATCCTCTCTTGCATCATAAGTCTTTGCTATAATAAAATGCTGCCCGCACAGTCACACTCTCATATATCCTTCTCTTTGCATTCATTCCCAAATACCTATTTCTCATCACACTTTTCAACCCACTTAGACATTTACTTGCTTCATTCACTCTATGACTTACCTCCGCATCCAATCGTCCATTCCTTGATATGTGCGACCTCAAACCCTTAAAACTTTCAACTTCTGTAAGCAACTCCCCATTCACTCCTACATTCGTGCTACCAACATTAACACTTGTTGTGCATCTCATGACTTTACTTTTACGAATATTCGCTTACATCTTCCTTCTTTCAAACACCTTAACAAACTCAGTCACCAAACGATTTAGTCCATTCTCAGTATCAGCCACCAGTGCTGTGTCATCTGCGAATAGCAATTGATTCAGCTTCCTGAACCTTCCATACTCACCCACTAATTCTAAGCCTCTGTCTAATACTCTTCCATTTACTTCCCTTACCACTCCATCTCTATACACATTAAACCTTTTAGGGCTTTTATGGATTTAGAGAGAGCATATGCCTGGGTTGATAGAGAGGTGTTGTGGAGTGTGTTGCGACTGTACGGAAAAGTGGAAGTTTTTTGAACGC
The DNA here is from genome assembly GCA_037179515.1 of Halocaridina rubra. Classification (NCBI taxonomy): domain Eukaryota; kingdom Metazoa; phylum Arthropoda; class Malacostraca; order Decapoda; family Atyidae; genus Halocaridina; species Halocaridina rubra. The sequence goes on along the minus strand of JAXCGZ010011429.1, from coordinate 41,267 downwards.
GGTCAAGTTTTTAAATGAATAGTAGAACATGTGTGAGAGTCGGAAATGGTATGAGTGATTGCCTTGAGGTGAATGTATGGCTACGTGAAGGTTATTTGATGATAATATCCATATATGTCCTCAGTGCTCTCCATAGACAGTATTTTGTTCTTAATAAGGTAGCCAATTAGCAAACGAATGTCAAGCAAAGACTAATTTATCAGTAAAAAAACATGTCACCCAATAATGATGTATCTCCTGCCTCCCTATTATGTCATGACCCTAGAGTTGTGCCTGCTAGAGATGCTTAAAACTTACACTGTACTCTATCTGTATACCCGAATACATATTTTTGTGGAAGCTTACTCTTTTTGAGTTCTGATAAAACATATGTTTGTATTAGTTCTTATTTTATCTAATTTCAGAATGACCATCATTGATACCATGTTTTTCTCAAATAAAATGTATTTTGGTGGTATAAAATGGATATTTCACAGGACTTGTCAGAAACACTTCAGCAAGCTGGTAGAGCGAGAGTTAAAAGGATCTGTATCATGTGTTAATTGGAAGTGTGAAGACCTACAAAGTAATAGTAATTATAGTTACAGAACTGTACATTCCTTTTCTCGAAGTTCGGGAATGCATTCTAATGGTATTAATTCTGGAAATTTTTTGGTACCTCCTAAGCCTTTCCGCAGTCAGTTATGTTCATACCACAGTGTACAGTGTTCATTAAAGACTCAAAATGAAAGAGGAAAAAACTTTTTATCTGTATCAGCTGGTGTTACTTCCATATGCTGTATAGAAAAAAGATATCTGTCTTTTGAATGGCTAGATCGTTTAGCTGTAACTCAAGCTGGTTGGTATCATTCATTATCAAAATCCCAGTTGGTGGAAGGATTGATGGGATTCCTTCAGAGCATACATGACACTCTTCATATTCCTTGGTGGATGTCAATCATCTTATCAACTATTATGCTAAGAAGTGTCCTTACTTTCCCGTTAGCTGTGTATCAGGTATGCAACTTATACTTTACCTGTTTATATTTATCTGATATGGAAAAGAATGTCAAAATTGGGATAGATGTTTCTCTAATTGGATATATTCACATGCTTTGGCATGTTGTCAGGAATCATAATATACTGAACCAAGTAAAGGGAAGAATCAACCCAAATCATGTGCCTTTGTTCCTTATGCAATTTCACTAGTGTAGTGAATCACGACAGCCTCTTGACATGATTTAAATTAACTACAAAACTTAAAGTTGACTTACTTGTATGCATATCCTGTAATTATATTAATGGTGAGTGTCTACATTTAGAGTTGTGCAGTCTGTTTTAATGAGGAAAGGTTTTTCTTTTCCATAAGTCACTGGTCAGTATTTAGATGCTTTGAATGAAATAATGATATACTTGTATGGTACTGTACTATAAAGCACTACACTTAGTATACCTTAATACCAAAGATATAAATTTTTGAAGACAGAATCTAAATATTAAAATGTTTTTATGTGAATATTTTTAAAAGTTTATAATTATTAATATTATAAATGTAACGCTTTTAAGCCATAAAATGATTATTAGACATCAGGTGATACTATCAATAAATTACATTGTTGTCATTGATACAAAGTTTTTCCTTTATCAAGTTTGTCTCTGTGATAAAGTATTTAGGTGTGTGTACGAATATTAATGATATTTAATCTTTTTTCATAGAATTATATATTTGCAAAAGTTGAGAACTTGAAGCCAGAGATGGACCAATTAATACAAGAATTAAAAAAGGAGACTGCTTTTGCTGTCAAGAAATATGGATGGACGGAGAAGCATGCAAGATTCATGTTTAATAGATCTGTGAGTGTTTCCAGTGTTTATGTCTCTTAATATGAAAATTTATTGAATCTTTCTAGGTAGATGCGAATTAGGTAATACTCTGCGTAATGTTGAAAAAATAAGATTATTCTTAGTTTTTTAAGCACTCTATTGTTAAGTGCAGTACAGTAGAACCTCCACCTACAAACACCCCCAACCACGAACAAATCGACCCACGAATACAAATCGAACAGATTTTGAAATGACCTGCAAGCAATCCTCGAAGTACGAACGCACATCCGCCCAGGTGATCAACGTCCACCCAGGCAACCGTGTGTTTGCTCTTATCTCTGTATTGGTGCCCGCACTGTGAAGTTTGTTCATTGTTCTCTTGTTATAGATATCCATTTTTTTTTTTTTTGCTTTTTAAAAATTTTTAAATTAGCCCTCATTATGCTCCTAAGAAAGTGAAGAGTTAGTGATAGTGGCGTTAAAAAGCCTAAACATATTAACGTGGAAACGAAAAAGAAATAATAGCTAAGCATGAGAACAGTGTTCGTGTTTCTGATCTAGCCACACAGTATGACATGGCGAAATTTATCGTTTGGACGTTTAGTATCGTTTCAAATTCTGTAATAACCTTTTGCCGATTAATGCCATTACTACCACTCATTTGGGACATTTATGAGCTCTGATGCAGTGTTTAAGACAGGGATAAAGGTAAGAAGCTTGAGATTGAAAACAAACTGTTTTACTGTAAGCATTTTTCTCGAAGAAATTGCACATTATCGTATAAAGTATAAAAGAGTGTAATTACGTAAATCTGGCTGGCTCATAAATATTTATTATAGCTTTCAAGTACATATACGAGTATGTAATCTATTTTAAGTTAAATATATACTCATGTCAAAATATACTTAGGAGCACAATCAGTTTGTTCATACTGTATTAGCTTTGGAGCATATGACTGCTACAGCCCACAGTTGTAACAAGTATCGACATTCATGGCTTCAGGATACTCTGCCCCTCAGTGTCTCTTAACACCATTCAGAGAAGCAGGGATTACCATCCTCCCCCAAGTATTCACTTCCAGTGACACTCGGGGAATACATGCAAGGAATTTTTTTAAGTTCCATTTAACGACACGTGGGAAAATGAAGAAGGATTGGGATACCTCTAATATTCACATTTGTTTGATGCCTATTATTATCTAGATTTTTGTCAAAGAATTATAAAGCTAAGATACTCACATTTTGTACCACCATTCCAAGGTATTAAGTGAGAAAACACCTAAGAGATATATATTGTACTTAATGTAATCATTGTTTTCAGGCAAAGAGGATATGGAACGAATTAATCATTCGAGAAAACTGTCATCCTTTCAAAGCTAGTATACTACTTTTGGTTCAGATACCCTTTTGGATTTCTATGTCTGTATCTTTTCGAAACATGGCTTGTATGATGCCTTACCAAGATGCTGGTAAGTTCCTGTAAGAACTTGCTGAGGGCAGCAATGTCCTTTTTTGTTTTAAGGATTATAATGATATATGTATTTATTTTTTATGTATCACTTCCATTTTATATATAAAATCTTAAATAATTGTTATGCATATAATACCAAGTAATTATTTTTGATAATTTTGCGATATATAATCCTTAATTTTAACTTTCTGGGTACAAGTTAGTAATTTTGTTGTCAATATTCTTGATAGTGAAATGATAAAAAAATTTAATGGCATTTAGGTAGTATGCAAGTTAGTAGAATGATATTCAGTTAGAATAATTTTCAGTTAAAACATGTCTCTGTAATGTACTTACTACTCTTATCAATCAGCTGCACAGATTTTATACCTGGAATTAAGTACAGGAGGCTTTCTATGGATTCCAAATTTAACGGAAATTGATCACTCTCTAATATTGCCAATTGCAATGGGGCTTACAAGTCTCTTGATCACTGAGGTAAGTACTTTACTTCACCTAATATTATACAATGCTTGATGATTTCCAAGTGCATGTTTTTATTTCAAGTTTTTATATGTTGGAGAAGTAATATTTTTTTAAAGTAATTTGTGAACTGAATAATTGTAACTATATGAATTTATATCTCTGGTGAGAGAGAGAGAAAAGCATACGTCACTCATGCACCTTGTATGCCTTGAGAGGTGACTAAAAGCAATTCAGGAGGGTAGGGATGGCCATCCTCTCTTTCATGGAAATTTGCTTTCTTGCTACAGAATAGCTCATGGAAAGGATGAGGTTTGCCAGTGTATGATGAAGCATTATTGTTCATTTAAGGCCACTTGTGGCTTCACCTGCACATGGTTTCTTGTTGAATATTAAAGATTATTATTATTATTATTATCATCATTTTATGTTCTCTTGTTATATTAAAAAAAGAAGTGGGTAATTATCGGTAATCAGTAATTAATGACTTGCCAATTTGCCGATGTCTATACTATTTAATATGTGTTCAAACATTTACTTGGGAGGTAACTATTATAATTCTAAAAGTTTGAAGAGGATTCTTGGATGTTTAATTCTTATAATTAACATCATGAATAGTTAGGGCTTTTTTGAATGTTATTAAATTATATAAACGTATTTAATTTTTAGTTATGGAATAACACAGTAATTTGACTACATTGTACTGTAACAACATTATGACTGGTAAGAATGTAATGGTTAGGAAGTGTAATTCTCTTGCTTGCTACCTCTTCTTTTAGTGGCAATGGTGAATAATTGGTGATTTCATTCTCATTCATATTCTTTATAGTGCATATGACAATAATTCCTGTAATTTTAATATGCTGCTTTTAGCTTCTAGATATATATACAAATAATAGCTGAGTGAATACAGAATTTAATGTAGGATTTAAATTTGATATTTCTTTTGAATCACACTGTAGAGATTCTTTGTTAAATTTTAGTAAACTTTACAAGCATTATTTTTATGAAATATGGAGTAGTAATGACTATTTTGATATAGGTTAATGCTATGAGTAGACTTCAGCCTGGATCTAGAGCCCAAAAGATGATCACAAATGTATTCCGTGTTATTAGTATTGCAATAATACCTATCGCTGCCACTGTACCTTCGGTAAGTTCCAACAGATTTTTTATGTTGTACTTAGGAGGTGTTATATATGCTTCTTATAATCAGAAATTTTTGTTGATTATATCAAGTAGCATCTTCAACTGAAGAAGCTGGTTGATCAAACCAGCAACAGCAAAAACTTATGAATTGAAGAAGCTAACGTATTTTCTTCATATGACAGTCACCTCGGTGTTGTATTATGTCATTTCTTTATCTTTGTAAATATATTTTTAATTGTTTTTGACCTCTCTGTGCAAGTATACTCTTCTCGTTTAATCCAAACATGAAAGGCATCATTGTGTCCCCAACTATCAAATGAGTCGTTTCTTTATTTTTTTTAAGCAGCCCGACAACCACCACATGAACACTATTTTTTTTTCCAATTGTCTGGCTTTATCCATATTAGAATGTACAGTAATTATATTACTGTATTGGCAAAGTGAAAATAAAAGCATTACCTTTGCTGTATGACTGTTTTTCTCAATCATATTTGTCTTTATGGCTTTAGCTCTCTTATTGATTACCAAATAGACTTATTTTTCTCCTTCTCTTGTCTTGTCTTTTTTTGTATAGTTCATATAGTAAGCTCATTACATTACTTCTGCATTGGTAGTGAAACCAGTGCATCATCTATTATATATAATTTTTTTTTTTTTTTTTATAATTTTGTTTTAATAGGTAGAAGCTCCCCGACTTACAAACACCCGCAGGTACGATTGAAGTCCGCCGCAAGTCAAAAAGAATAAAAACTATATGTACCCATATCGCTTCAAGTTCAAACTTTTCAAGCAATGGTGAGTGCATCTAGTACGACATTTGGCCACTAACAACAGTACAAGCAGTACTGTAGTTACCACGTTGTCCCTGTCTGTTCTCAGATTGCATCCCATAGATACACTGACACTATTCGTTGTGTACCAGGTTTTTTGTCATGAAACATCCAGTGAATCGTGTAATATGAGTGATGAAATGCTTAAGGCTATTGGCAAAAGCGGTGCTTCAAAAAAATGGGATGCCATTTGCTGGAAAGAAATTGGCTAGAATAAATAAATTTGATAATGATGAAAAAATGGTGAATGTAGCCCTTGCTTACAATATGAATTGTTCCACTGTTTGCACGATTTTCAAGGAAAGAGATCGTATTATGGAGCATATTAAAAGTGCAGTGTCTATTTAGTCTACTGTATTATAATTAGTAAGAGGAGGGGAAGGTTTATTAAAGAAACAAAAAACTTTGGACAACTTTTGTAGCAATGTTGGGTAAGACTGTCTCTCATGTTCATTCAGGAATAGTCTATGTCCCTTATCAAGACTTGAAGGCAAAGGCAGATGAAAGTGTTGATGATGAAACATTTGAAGCAAGTTATGGATAGTCAACGTTCAAGAAACATGCAAACTCATCACGTTTCTGTTAGTGGTGAAGCCTGCAAGTGCCGAAAGAGATGCTGTTGAGAAATTCCCGAACAAGCTAAAAATATCATCGGTGTGGGTGGTTAACTTCCACAGCAAATTTTCTACGTGGATGAGACTGGCATTATTTGGAAAAAAGTGCCAGAGAAGAGGTACATTAACCATGAAAAGAAGATATTGCCAGGCTTTAAGGCTGCAAAGGATAGGCTGACCTTGATGCTCGGCAGCAGGCCTTCAGGAAATTGCAAGCTCAACCTCACTTGGTTGCCGAGCTGAAAATCCACAGCACTGTAGAACATCATGAAGAGTTATTACATTATTATTAATGTACTGTATTAATATTTATTAATACTTTATACTTAGTTTTATGTATGTATGTACTGTACATTACCTTCTAGAACAAACTGGCTTATGAACGGCCATTCGGATCGTAACGCGTTTGTAAGTTGGGGAGTGTCTAAATGTTGTCTTATGGGTATACAGTATAGGGAAAAATTCAGCTGCCTTCCTCAGTTTGTATTATACTGCTTGTAATTATCTGTGTATAAAATTGTATAGAATTTGGACATTTAATGGGAGTCTTCAGTGTCCTTTTACTAAATAAATATTGACACTAAATAAATTTTGGTTTTGGTTAGGGAAAATTTTTATCTGATATGAAATGAATTTTTTGTAAGTGATGCAGTATTTCTACTTGTTTTATTTCAGTGTGTTGCATTATACTGGGTTACATCTTCAATGTGCGGCTTAATACAAAATTTAGCTTTAATGCATCCTGGTCTTCGGCGAGCTTGTAGAATACCTCATTCTCCTTCCGAACTTTCTCGTCCTTACCAACATCTATGGAGTCAATTTCAGAATCGTATAACTCCCAGAAAATAGAGGTAATAAGCTGCTTTTCTTTTATAATTAACTTTAATGATTGCTTAGGGCTGTGATATATGAGTTTAGTGGAGTCCATATTCACCTAGTTATAGTTTTTTTTTTTTTTTTTTTTTTTTTTTTTTTTTTTTTTTTTCTGGGACAGGCAAAGAAATTTGCCCTCATTAGCCCGGGCACTAGGAAAGTATTTAAGAAGAAGAAAAAGTAAAATCTTAAAGAGATGCAGAAATAAGAGACTGATAAACTATAATAAAAGACAGGCTAAAAGAACTGTCAAAGTAATGAATGAAGATCTAAATACGTGACAAGATTAGGCCCTGAGATGATAATAAATCATCTTCTTGAAAGAAGAAAGGTCATGAGAGTTAGGGAAGACACAAGCAGGAAGAGATTTCCAGAGTCTGGAAGTGGAAGGAAAGAAACTGTCGCTGCACCAATCAATCCATGAGCCACAAATGTAAACACAGTACCTGTGTGATGAGGCCTCTTGGCCTGTGTTACACGGCCTCACCTGTGGATGAGAGATACGACTGGCCAACTCGTCAGAGCAATGCTGGAAGTAGTTCCAATTAAAAAGAGAAAGAGATGACACCTTCTGGCAAAGAGAAAGAATATCAAATTTAGAAGTAATAGCAATATTAAGTGTAGTAGAAGCACTCGAGATGTTAGAGCAGTATTCTGAGCAGGACCAGATACAACTTTAATCAATTTTTAGTACCTGAAATGAGGAAAAATTACGATGATAACAAAATAACTCCCAATTTCTTAGGTTCAGCTTTAGCAATTTATAATATATGATTCCTCCAAGACAAATTACAGGCTATCTGAAGCACTTAAGTAGTAATAGAACTGAGAGGAAAGACTTCGTTTTCGAATACACTAAGGCTATCATCAGGAGAAGATAATAAAGAAATAGCCAGAAAGTGAAACTAAAAGGCAATATATAATACTAAACTTTGAGTACCCCACTCAGATACTCTCTGTAAATTGGAGTCGAGAGATAAAGAATGAGTGCTATGGGACATATTTTGAGTAGCAGATGGAGCTGGTGAGTAGTAGGCAGAGGAAACATTTTGTAGAATTGTCGGCAAAGACGTGGAGAAGAGAGGATTGGGACTGGTTCATTAATGAAGAGAAGGAACAGAGTAAGTGAAAGAACAAAACCCACTGGAATCCCGCTGGTAACTGGCAATGAGCTAGATATTGTGTTGTCAACAACAACAGATGTAAAACGGTTGGATAGGAAACTAGAAATCAGAGAACTGTGAAAAGGAGTAAAGCCATAAGCAGGAAGTTTGGCTAGCAGAGCCTTGTGCCCCACTCTGTCAAACAACAAAGGATTTCCCTTAGTTCTTTAGAGATGATGACCATACATGAGTAAGATAGGACAAGAAGTCACCAGTGGCTCTTGTCTTGCACAAGAAATGAGAGTTGAGCAAACTTTCAAATACTCCAACGAGAGCAGAGGTTAAGGCACTTGGTCAGTGGCTGGAAGGAATAGAATGGTCACCCTTCTCAGGAAATTGCTGAACTAGAACGTTCTTCCAATATAAAGGATAGATACTGAATGAAAGCATGAGGAAAAAATGACGGCAAAGCACAGTAATCAGTTCATCTGTAAAGTCTCTAAGGAACCTTGCAGGGATAATGTCAGGTCCAGATGCCTTATTCTTCAAAAAGCAAAGAATCCTATGGACCATGCATGACAAAAGAATAGGAGAGTGCATAGGGTTAGAAAGGGGTAAAGTGTGAGGGTCATGTTTGATTGAATCACTTACAGATAAGTTGGCAGAAAAATGAAAGCCCAAGAGTGACTTTGTCAGTGGGAGAGCAAGTTATAGCATATGACATGGTTGAGAAGAGTGTTGGGGAGTGTGTAGCGACTGTATGGAAGAGGAAGAAGTCAGCCTAAAGCTGTCTAAAATAAATGCATGAGTAGTAAAGTGTGTCAGGACTGGTGAGTGATTGGTTTGAAGTGAATGTAGGTTACGTTATAACTGTATATCATGCCGTAACGGTTGTCCAGTATATGCCAATGACTGTGGGCTTTTGGGGTTGAATGTAATGGTGAATGGAGTGGATGCAGAGGTAAGTACTGAGTAAAAAAAAAAAAGTGTTTAGGTGGGCTGAAAGTGTGATGAGAATAAGTATTTAGGAATTAATTCAGTGAAGTTGTTTAATGAGTGATTGTGCCTTTTGCATTGTATGAAGCCTAGGGCATGTGAAAAGAATGAATGAGGCTCAACTAGCTTAGAAAGTGTAGAGCAAGGATTCCAAACCTTTTTAGACTTGAGGCAACTTGTAAAGGTGATTGAAATCTTGGGGTACAACCTTTGATAGCAATTTGAATGTTTTTTAATTGAATGTGGAATATATCAGAGTAATACACATGACAGCTCCACTGCTTTTAACATTGACAGCCACCACCACCAACTTCCTAAGCACTAAGCATCCATACAGCAACTTATTAAGTCCTAAGAACTTATCTATTCCAAATTCAGCGACACCCCACTTGGAAATCATTGGTGTAGAGTGTAGACTGTAGAGAGTAGAAGAAAGCATAGTAAGGCCAAGATGAAGACCATGAATAAGTTGGATATGAGGGATGGAAAGAGCATTAGGTGCATGTGGTATGTCAGTGATGCAGGGAAGAGAGGATGCAGTCAGGGATGGGTGGAGAGAGATTGTGAAAGCAGGACACCACCTAAAAGGATTTTCCTATACCTACTCAGAGCTACAGACTGGGGAGAGGGAAATAGTCATAAGATAAAGTGTCAGCTACAGTTGTGAGGCCCCATAGTAGATGAGCTCTCAATCACTTACAGTATGTGACCTAATTAGTATGGTTGGAGGAGGGATGAATAGTGGCAACTTTTCATCCAAAAGGAGCAAAAATATGAATAATGGGGAATGAGGCTTTGTTTAATGGGCACATACCATATGCTTGATGTTACACAATTGAATCTTTTAATACATTAATATTCAAGTAAATATTTATGACAGTACAGTGTTCCTTAAATTGCTTGACAAATGTCACTATATAATGTAAAAATGTTCAGTTAGAATATAATATCTTCAAAGATGAGATCCAATTAGAAGTTACTATTGCAAAATGAAACTAGATACAACATTAAAACAGTACTTGAACTATTCTTATTGGTTACTGTAACTGGAAATACTATGTTGAATGAATATTTAAAACTAAAGAATAAAATAAATAAAAATAAATAAAAAACATTTTCCTCTCTATAATGTAGCAGGATTTACCTTTAAAAAATATCAGGCAGTTTTTAATCATACAGTTCTTTATAAAAATGGAATATAAGTAAAATACTCTTAAGTAACAAAATATTCTAGCAATCTTCTCATACTGATCAAGTAAAAAGTTATGGGTATGAGAATATTGCAGGAAGCTTCAGATGAAATTGTCTTCAAAGCTAAAATAACGAAATATAATCCTCTTTTTTTTTATATTTAAAAGAAAGGAGAATGAATTTTGTTCTAATTCTATATATAGTAATGAGGCTTCTTAACAGTGATTCCATATTCTGCGAGCACAGGGGTTAAATCTTCCATTGTCAGTGTATAACGCTTATCTTTGGTTTTTGTTTTGCTACTAGATTGCTGTGATCCACGCATTTTGCAGTGTTGGAGTGCATCATTGGTGATATCAGATATGAATTTTTGAGCAGCCAGTGAGATCAAGCGAACCCTGTAAGCAAAAGAAACAACTGTATTAGTTATTGAATTTTACTCAAAAACTGCACCACATAAGACGGTACACACATAATCATTATATTCCAGGTACTTTCCATACACATGCTACAAAGGTGTACATTATCAATATCATATTTTAGGTCTGAAATAATGATTTTAAAGAAACGGAATTTGTCTGTTGAAAAATAAATTTTTTCTCAAGTTGCAGTTTATTTAATTATCTTTCACACTGACAGGCCGAAGTATAAACAGCATCACTGGAGGCCTCCTAACAAAGAAATAGGACTCCTATCTTCAAAGAAGTAATGTCTACCAGAAGAACAGCACCCCCTGGCAGCAGCACCTTACACACACAACATTAATATTCTACATTTTAACACTGATGGCATTAAACCCAAAAAACAAGAACTCACACACATCATCAAACAAAACAGTATACATATCACCATCTTACAAGAAACAATACCACCAAAACTCATAGAACACCCACATTCCATAAGTACACCATATATTTAGACCTTTCCTCCAACCTAGTTTTAATTGTAATATTTCTTTAATACAGAAGCTCCCCTACTTACGAACATTCACAGATATGAACAAAAACCTACCCATTATCTACTCAAATAGTAATGAAGAAATCTGGATATTTCATATGTCGATGAAGCATTAGTGTTGCACACCAGGTACAAAATTTTTTTTGCTGAAGACACTTTTCTGGAAAAGTGTCTTCAGCTCGTATTCCAAGGCAAAAAGTACTTCATTGTTGCAGATATTTCTGGAGAAAAGCTAATAAATCTTTGGGAGAAGAATCTCTTTATCACTCTCTTCAACAGGGATAAGTGAAACAAAGGGTCCTGGAACCGTGTGTAATAACTGCAGTCTTCTCTGGTGCTTAACAAACATATATACAGTACAGTACATACGAAATATCAACTTATAAGCATATTAAAATTATGTAGTAGTTACGTGTCTTTAGCCTAAGCACTGTAAGGTACTTCATATGTGAGTACTGTATAGTAGTACTTTTTACCTAAATACAACTTACAAACATTTTTACTTATGAATGTACTTCTGGAACCTAACTCGTTCATAACTTGGGGAGTGTGCATTTATAAAAAAAATTATTAAAAACTGACAAGTGGGAAATGCATTCCAAAAGATTGAAAAGAAAATCTAAGCTACAAATAAAGAAGTTTCAGTATATTATACTGACACAAATATAGTAATTAAAGAAATTAAAGACTACATATAACAAAAAATTACACATAATAAACATCATTATTCTTTGACTACAGTTAAAATTCAGGCTTCATCCTCATTGTACTCCACTAAATTACAATATAAAGTAACTCTTCGTTCCTCATTCAAATATGAAAAAACCCTGTAATAAGTATCAGCTTGATAAATATTAAAATATGTGGGTCGCTATTTGAATGATACTGCCCTTTAGTGTAAAAGTACAATATTTTTTATGCTTGTATACAGTATACACCATACTGTTCCATAAGTCTTTACACACACAATACTCAAATCTGCAATAAAGTGTCAGAAATATTTGTATAGGAAAGATTATAATATGGGATATAAAAATACCTGGACATAAAAATATTACAACTGGCTCATAATTAAAAGTTTTATAATTTACAAAATAAAGATATATTTTCTACAATCTCTTATATATCAATACTTCAAGAGCAAATAATAGTAACTGCTACATATTTTTCAAAAAACGTCTATGAAAAGGTATAATAAAACTAACTATGCATAAACTCATCCCTTTGGAAAAGTTAATGAGCTCAAAGTGAGATGTCATGCAAAATATATATTGTACTTACAATCTGCCATCAGCTGCCTCAAAACCTGAACAATTGAGGTAGTATGCAGTTACAGCATCTGGAATCTGAAAAAAAAAAATATTGAAACCTGATATTGTCCATGTGATGTCATAAAGTATCTTTTTTACAAACGGCTGGGTTTATTGATATTTAAGAATTTATTTTCATATTAGTGCACATGAGTAAATGTAACATGGATGGCTAATGTAACAGCTAATCTTCAGACAAGAATTATAGATTACAAGTTACTAATACTGTCAATAAAATGTACTGTACCTCCAAGAAGTACATTTTGCACTTACAGTGGGATTGTAATCTTCAAGTTGCATTAAGAAATCAGAAAGTGGAAGACCAGCTGTCCGCAATACTTGATTTGTACCACCACCCTGAAAAAAATACAAATTTACATTTGGAAGCTGTCTGCAGTAAAAGCACGGTGGTCATAATATTACCTAAGTGAAATACTGATTTACACACAATGGGGGGTTTTTGCTAAATCTATCCACTGATATTCTGGAAAATTTTTATATCGTTTAAGGGGCTTTCATGTGATCAGCACCTAGGAAAAGTAACAAACAATGGTTCTGTGTTGAGTATGGGGGCTATGGAAAAGAAACCTTTAAGTTCAGGAGCCATAAAGCTTCCACTTTTTGTAGGTAGAAAACATACATACCATCCCCTTACAACTAATTACACATGTCTAGGAAGCACAGGTACTCTTACATGACGTAAAGCAATAAATATTGGATATTATTCTAGCTCATTCACTACATGGATTCGGATTTTACTGAATAAGGATTTCTATTAGGCACTGTTGGTACAGAAAACTTTTAGCATTTTACTAAGGATGTATTCTTAAGAGTTTTTAACCAAAGACCTTCATAAACTGAGGTAATCAATACTCCCTCCTCAAACATTATGCAATTTAAATACAGGGAGTCCCTGGGTTACGTGGTCTCCAAGTTACTATGTTCCGCCGTTATGACAGAGGCCCATAAATTATTAATAAATCAAATATTTTTGACCTACCTATGTTACAGAGTATTTATTTCTAGCATTGGTGGGGGACCTAGGTTCATATTTTGGCGTTTTCTTACTTACGTCGATATCTGCTTTAAGTCAGCTGTCAGGAACCCTGACGTTAAATGGGGATCCTCTGTATAGACTTTGGTATATGTTTGATGCATAATGCAATAATGTTGATATTGTGTTGAAGACATGTCTGCATATAGAACCAAATGCTGAAATGTGAAGGTTCCTTGGATATGAGGCTGATGATGCAAACCAACCACAGGAGTAAAGGTAAGTAAAACTGTATAATGCAATTTTACTATTTTTATGTCTTAGATTAAGAAGTTAGATTATATTTCCATGTTTTAGATTATTTATTTTCAGCATTGATGACAGACCTAGGTTCGAATTTAGGTGTGTTCTGACTTAGATGAAAAACGGGTTACAATGCTGTCATGAATGGAACCCTGTCGTAAATCGGGGACCCCTGTATATAATTTAATTCATATACTCTCAAGTTGCTCACTGAATTATATAAAACCACATTCATATCATATAATATCATATATACTTTTTTTTGCATATTAATTGCTCATTGAATCAAATGAATTCATTTTAATCATGAGAAAAATTAAAATTTACATTGTTATTCAAGGTGTAGTTCCTTTCAGTACACATGATTGAGTAAATTTAAAGAAAACATATGAGTCACGGTGACTAGAAACAGAAAACATTAGGCACATGAAATTTTTTATAGCAATGAAATTATGCAACTGACAAATATTTAGCAGATGTGATCCAAGCTTCACATAGCAACTAAGCATAACAGGAAAGCTGTGTCAAATATTACTGAGCAGCACCAAACCTACTTGAGGGTAACAAGGTAAACCAGTTAAAACTGGTGCCTTGTTAATGAGTCCAGTTTCATAAACGTTGGTAAATGAATATTAGCACAGGAGACATAAAAGAGCTTAGTCTCCCAACAGTTTTTTCTTCTTATGTATGAGATCAACTTGCTGCTTGAGGCAGGAGTTAGAACTTGGTGTGAGATACTGTACAGCATTCAGTTTATGTATGATCTCACCTCAAAGGTAATACAGTATAACAAACTTTTGGGGTATCATCTTGTTTTCTTACTACTAATGTAATTGAAATCTATTTAGCCGTCTATGCGCTGATAAATATATTATCATCACAGAAGTTAAGTAAAATGTATTCTGTACATACACCTTGTTGTTGTTGCGCCTGTTGTTGTTGGCTGCTGTTGTTGTTGCTGCCCTGACTGGTCCATGATTACTGAAAAAAAATTTAGGAAAGTAAATTTATAAAAGTTACAGTCCAAAACACTAATTAAATACTCTCTTAAAGCAAATGTACATTAACTTCTGTGGTTTACATCACGGACCCCCATTTCTACCAAGGGCTAGGACTGTTGCCTATTGCGAAGGACTTGTTTTGGCAAGTGTAATCATTACCCTGAGTGCATGCCCTTGCTAACCTCAGACCATGACGGGGCACGAACCCTTGACCTGACCCCTCAAAGTCGCGGACGCTACTGCTTGAGCCACAATGACTACCCAACAACTTCTGTGGTCATCTATTTAAATTTAAATTTCTATACAGAAAATAGAAAGAATTATATTTTCCCAACAAATGTCATGTAACTTGATACATAAACCTGAATATAATAAGGCACTTTTTATTAAAAAAAAGAGTAGGTACTACACATACTATACACCATTTGATGTATGGGGTCCATAATGGATCAATATCACCGAGAGATTAGTCTTTGCTATTTGCAGAAATGTCTGTCCAGCTGTTTTCAGTAAAATATAATGCAGCAATGTGCTTTTTGAAATACGATCAATCACACTAACAATATCTATTAGTACACTATTCATTTTCTAGGTAAATATAACATCAACTCTGCATTAATTTATCTGGAGAGTCATCCCAAAATGCGGTAAAGCTTTCGCATATTGCAGCATTAAATATGGCTGCGAAACCGTTAAAAAAGAAATAAATATATATCAATATCCATGAAAAATCTTTCTGACTCAGTTTATTATTTATTTACGATGGTATTTATAACATCAAGTATCATTATTATAGCTGGTCTGATTCAGTTACTCCATTTACAAGAGAGGTTGCAATCACTGTATATACAGAGATTTATTTACTCTACAGGTGGGTATGATATGAAGGCAAATGCATAAATTTATGAAGCCACACATACCCTCTGAGGTTAGCAAGGGCATGCACTCAGGGTAACGAGTACATCTGCCAGAACAAGTTCTTCGCAAGAAAGCAACCGTCCTAGCCCTTGGTTGAAAAGGGAGTCCGTGACGTAAAACCGAAACATATATATATATATATATATATATATATATATATATATATATATATATATATATATATATATATATATATATATATATATATATATATATATATATATATATATATATATATATATATATATATAACAGCTTTAAGTTGTGACAGTACCCACTCTTCAGTCATTAGGGATCTAAATTATAAAAGAGAGGAAATAAAAGGTCTCGGAATAAAATCATTATAGAGTAAAACGGTAATAATTAAGTTTTTTTTTATTAGCTCTGGTTCATTTACATAAAACCAAATAATATAAAAAAAAATAAGAGGTTCACACACATATCTTCGTATTCAACTTTGTGCTCACAGGAAAGAGCCCAGTACAGTGGTAACGGGCTGGCTTTGCATTCACGAGGGCGAGAGATCGGTTCCCGTCCAAGACCGAGAGTTTAAGCTGTTTACTGGCAGGTTACTGCTGTGGCTGGGCACCACAGTGGGGGGTTGGGGCTTGCCCTCGGCTGTCGAATACCCATTGTATAATGGAAATAAAGGTTTGATGCTCGTAAATCGTGTTTCCTGGTCGGTTCCATTTTTGTACTCGGTGATATTTATCATATTTGTCCTAAAACCCATGGATTGAGTTGGCATTAGCTACCTCCTCGCTTAGCGAATTCCAATGATCAACTACTCTTACACTAAAAAAGTACTTCCTTACACCCTGCAAAGTAGTTTTCTTACGAAGATTCAAACTATGACCTCTAGTTCTAGTGCCAGTCATATCAATATATCGATCCCTATCCACTCTGTCAAAACCATGAAGGAATTGAAAAACCGTCACCATATCCCCCCTCATTCTTCTAGCTTCGAGTGATGGTGTGTGTAATTACCTAAATGTGCTTACGGGAAAGAGCCCCGTGCTCGTAACTCCCCGTCTCCTGGTCGGTTCCATTTTTGTACTTGGTGATACTTGTGTGAGTGTGTGATTACCTAATTGTGTTTACGGGAAAGAGCCCAAAGCTCGTATCTTCCCGTCTCCTGATCGCTTCCATTTTATACTTAGTGATACTTATCGTACCTGTCCTTAAAACTATGGATTGAGATAGCATTAACTACCTCCTCGCTTAGCGAATTCCAATTATCAACTACTCTTACACTGAAAAAAGTATTTCCTTACATCCTGCAAACAAGTTTTCTTACGAAGCTTCAAACTATGACCTCTAGTTCTAGAGCCAGCCATATCAAAATATCGATCCCTATCCACTCTATCATAACCATGAAGGAATTTAAAGACTGTCACCATATCCCCCCCTCACTCTTCTAGCTTCGAGTGATGGTAAGTCTAATTCCCTCAGCCTCTCATCATAACTGAGATTGCGTATTTCTGGCACCAGTTTCGTGGCATGTCTTTGAACTTTTTCAAGCTTAGCTATGTGCTTTTTCAAGTGTGGATTCCAAAAGGGGGCTGCATATTCGAGTTTTGGCCTCACATAGGTTGCATAAATATTTCTGAACATTTCCTTGTCCATGTGCCTGAAGGCTACCCTTACATTTGATAAGAATGCATATGCTGCCCTTACTATGCCATTTATATGTATTTCTGGAGACAAATCTGCCAGTATGTTTACTCCTAGATCTCTCTCATTTTCTGTCTCTTGAAGTTGTACTCCAGCCACCGAGTAGTCAAGCTTGGGCCTTCTTGCACTTGTACCCATTCTCATTACCTCACATTTTGAAGTATTGAATTTCATTAGCCACTTTTCTGACCACTCATGCAGATTATTTAGATCCTCCTGAAGTTCTCTACCGTGTGTGTGTGTGTGTGTGTGTGTGTGTGTGTGTGTGTGTGTGTGTGTGAGAGAGAGAGAGAGAGAGAGAGAGAGAGAGAGAGAGAGAGAGAATGTTAGAATATGAATATTAAGAAGAGGAAGAAGAATTACTTCTTACTCCTACGCCCCTTGTCCATATTATAACCCCAAAACTGAATTAATTCAAAGTTCCCAAAAGCTTGGATTAGATTCGGTTTTACGTCACGAACTCCCTTTTCTACTAAGGGCTAGGACGGTTGCCTTCTTACGAAGGACTCGTTTTGGCAGATGTAATCGTTACCCTGAGTGTATGCCATTACTAACCTCAGTCACAAAAGCTTAAGCTTATGAATCCTTTACTCAGTAACGTCGAGAGAAAAAGAAAACTTAATATTTATAATTTTCCCACTAAAAAAACCTGCCCGATTATTATATGTTGCTTAAGCTTATAAATCCTTTACTCAGTAACGTCGAGAGAAAAAGAAAACTTAATATTTATAATTTTCCCACTAAAAAAAAAATGCCCGATTATTATATGTTCCAGTAATGAAATATTCTCAATACGATTGAAAGCAAGTGCGGCAGAAAAAAAAAATAGCAGGTTAGAGTTACTGGTTTAACGGTGCAAAGGGCCTTTAGTTGCCAAAGGAAGAGCAGATGTGAGAAAAAAAGACGAGAGCAGAAGCAAGACTAAAGAATGCCAGGTAGCCTCCGTTCCTCGAAGGGAAATGACCCAATCCTCTAGGCTACTACGGGTAAATTTCAGCGTTCAAGTATGCATTCACCGTGTGAGAAAGATTCCCCGAGATATGATGCTCTACTACTCTACTCGAGAGAGAGAGAGAGAGAGAGAGAGAGAGAGAGAGAGAGAGAGAGAGAGAGAGAGAGAGAGAGAGAGAGAGAGAGAGAGAGAGAGAGAGAATCTTACCACCTACAATCAACAAAATCTTACCCCACCTGCGGGCCACAAGGGAAGGTTCGCTCACCCTCAAGGGAGAACATCAAAGAAGAGAGAGAGAGAGAGAGAGAGAGAGAGAGAGAGAGAGGAGAGAGAGAGAGAGAGAGAGAGAGAGAGAGAGAGAGAGAGAGAGAGAGAGAGAGAGAGAGAGAGCAAATCAAATACAACTGCGCAATATTGTGTTTTCTATGAGTGTGACACCAGGGCAGGCAAACACTGCCCTCATCAATAAAGGCCCGGGCAAGAGAAAACACCAACACGAAGGAAAAGAAAAAGGTTAAAGACAAGGCAGAGATGAGGTAATATCACACAAAGGAAAAGAACAGACAGAAAAAACAATCAAAGTACAGAGGACCCAGAGATATGGAGGACTAGGCCCTGGGATGACGATAGATCCGCTTTTTGAAGGATGATAGGTCATAAGAATTAGGAAAGACGGAAGGAGGAAGAGAGTTCCAGAGTCCGGAGGTAACCAAACAAACAAGTAAAAAGGAAGTAAACGAAATTCAGGATGAGTATCTATGTATACGGTCCAGAGAATATAATAATGAGAGAGATTTTCAGCCTCACGACAGAAGATCCTTGCCCAATTACTCTGTGGATTACCCAAAAAAATGTGGTGGGGGAGATTGTGGCGGTCCTTTATCCCAAATGAGCTAAGAGGAGTGAGAGGTAAATAAACTCCTGATGAATAAGTGTGCTTTGACTTGGCCAGCCCTTTACAAAGGGGATTACGGCCACTGTATAAGTATGAGCGTAATAATAATAATAATAATAATAATAATAATAATAATAATAATAATAATAATAATAAAAATAACAATAACAGTACTAATAATGTTCCGGTTTTACGTCACGGACTCCCTTTTCTACCAAGGGCTAGGACGGTTGCCTTCTTGCGAAGGACTTGTTTTTGCAGATGTAATCGTTACCCTGAGTGCATGCCCTTGCTAACAACAACAACGAGAACAGTAATAATAATAATAATAATAATAATAATAATAATAATAATAATAATAGTAATAATAATAAAATTAATAATAATAATAATAATAACAACAACAACACAACAACAACAACAACAACAATAATAATAACAACAATAATAATACTAATAATAATAATAAGAATAATAATATCGTGGCATGAAAGGGAAAATTACAATAAATTTCATAATTATAATTTTCATCTATTTTTATTACTGACACCAGGACGGGTAAAAAAAAATTCTATCCTCATCGGACCTGGGCACGAATTTACAGAATATTGTTAAAAGTACTATGACATTGTATTCATACAATAAAAACAATTACAAGTAAAGGAAAAACAAATAAGTAAGAAAAAAAAAGAATAAAAAAGAAGGAGGAGGAGGAGGAGGACGATTACTGGTGAAGTAGCAAGTTGAAGAGAAAAATTAAAATGAATTAATCTAACTGTCTATCTATCTATCTATCTACCTTGGCTGTCTCTCCCAATTGGGGGGTAGCCGACATCAAAAACAGAAAACAATAAGGGGCTTAAACTTTGCTCTATGGGCAATGACGAGGGAGCTAGCGACCGTTCAGATGGCAGTGCTGGAGTGCCAACTGTAAATATTAATTCACAGTTAAACAGTAAATAATTATATAAGAAAATATTACGGTGATGTCAAGCCCAATTCTATAGTTACAGATAAACAACGAAGTGACTTGTCAGATGTGAAGGGATAATATGAGATGTGTAACGAATATGCAAGAGTGTTCTGTGTAGATGTAGTAAGCATAAAAAAGGATCCGTAAAGGAGAGAAGGATGACTTAGCGTCGAGATGTCGAGGACAGTCCTATTCAAATATAAGAGACCTTCAGCTGTAGTATCGCAACGGGTGGCTGGTGATATATATATATATATATATATATATATATATATATATATATATATATATATATATATATATATATATATATATATATATAAGTGAAAACAAATAAGCACAGAAAGCAATGCACACCGAAGAGAGGAAATTATTTCACGCTGCTGAAAGCAGAAACAGGAGGCGTTTTTTCTCGTCGATCACAATACATTTTCGTTGTTTTCCTTCGTGATGATGCTACCTCATGTCTTCAGCCCAGTTCAAAGTCTACCTCACATGGCTGACAATGCATGAAGAGAATATTACCATAAAATGAAGGTTCTCAAAGTAACGCTCTTCATATTCCCCTTGAGAACGGATATAAATTAGTCTCTGCGTGGAGAGATAATCGATTTTTATTACATAAAGTTAGATATCCACTGTAGAATAGATTTTTTCCAATTTGTTTACAGATTTTCCAGTCTTCATATAGGATCGATGTTTTTCACTAGCCTCTATGGAGACTAGAGTATGAATTTGACTTAAAATCTTATTTTCTAGTGGCTGCTTTAATGCGATGTAATGAAACTACAGCCTTTTA
>JAXCGZ010011429.1:7500-15000 GCA_037179515.1 Halocaridina rubra | reverse complement strand
GGGTCAGAACTTACGTCCATGGTTAGACACCTCCCCCTAAATAGTGTAAGAAAAACACTATACGACAATTTCCCTATGTGGCAATGGGATAAAAAAACAACTGACAGTCTATGCGTCAAAGCATTTCCTCGCTGGCACCTATTACGGTTTAAAAGAAGGAAGTGACTCTCCTCGCGTAGTACACCTTGTCAACTCAGCAGGTTTCATGCACATAACACTAAATAAGATTGGCAATTGTGTAACAGTATCTTCATAATTCACTAGCGAAGATGAGTCCGTTCTGCGGCTCTCCGGAAAAATAAAATAGTCAAGACTGCTGATATAATTTCTAGAATTAATTATCAGCACGGCTGTAGTAGTGGAAGAGAAAATACCTCCCCTATAGCCTCTGAAGTGTTGGAATGAGAGAGAAACCTCTGCATTATTATTATTATTATTATTATTGGAAACTGGTAGCGTCCGCGACTCTGAGGCGTCAGGTCGAGGGTTCGCGCCCCGTCACGGTCTGAGGTTAGCAAGGGCATACACTCAGGGTAAGGATTACATCTGCCAAAACAAGTCCTTCGCAAGAAGGCAAGCGTCCTAGCCCATGGTAGAAAAGGGAGTCCGCGACGTAAAACCGGAACATAAAAGGGAAACTTATATACATATTCAAAACAATCTGAATGGAAAGCCTGAAAATGCCATATCTTATATTTCTGTTGACTATGAACAAATTCTCTGTTATTCTCATTTCCGTTGAGGTATGCTGACCTTTTTACATTAACTTTAATTTTTTATTATTTACAATTGTTTTTCAGTGCCTACTGTACTCCCTAATTGAGGTCAAAGTTCAACAGAAATTTAAATAGCACAGTTGATTCATATATATATATATATATATATATATATATATATATATATATATATATATATATATATATAATCTTAGTATGGAAATCTCAAGCATGTATGTATGTATCTCTCTCTCTCTCTCTCTCTCTCTCTCTCTCTCTCTCTCTCTCTCTCTCTCTCTCTCTCTCTCTCTCTCTCTCTCTCTCTCTCTCTCTCTTAATATTCGAAGTGTTTTAATTTCTCTATCCCGTACACAATTTTTCCATTTCATTGTATTGCGTGTGCAGTTAAAATGAATTGGTTCTTCATAAACTATTTTCTCTTTTATTTTTTTCACTTCATAATGGGTTTTGTGTGATTAAAAACCGATATATCCAGTGAAGCAGTAAAGGAGAAATGATGACAATTTAAAAGTGGCCTTTTCTTCAATTTATCTTAAAACTTCTGGCATTATTGCGTGTTCGAAGGCTACACCAGTTTCGATAGTGATTGTTATTATTATTATTATTATTATTATTATTATTATTATTATGCAACTACCAATGAATTACGACCAAATATAAGAGAGAGAGAGAGAGAGAGAGAGAGAGAGAGAGAGAGAGGAGAGAGAGAGAGAGAGAGAGAGAGAGAGAGAGAGAGAGAGAGAGAGAGAGAGAGAGAATTTCATCCGACCTTCATGAGAAGAGCGAAGCATATCGTGAGAAAAAAATATCGCCAACGTTGGCTATTAAGAATGACGTTCATCTTTCTTTCCTCACACCGGTATGACACATTCTGATTGCTTGCAAGTGTTGGCCAACACAGAAGAAAATTGCCTATGGTGGACTGAGAGTAAATTCACTCCGGCGATACTCATTTATCAGCAAGAGTAGGTGAAAGTTAGAACATTTTAAGCTCTAATGCATGGAAATACTTGTACACAGATTGAATATATATATATATATATATATATATATATATATATATATATATATTATATATATATATATATATATATATATATATATATATATATATATATATATATCGCGGTCCAAAGGGATTTCTCGCACCTGCTAGCTCAGTGAACTGTGGTGGACGGGTGTGAGGGGAGTTGACATGTGATGAAGCGGTGGAGGTAAACCAGCTGCGGCTGTTGGGTTTCATTGTAGAATATCCTTGCCCGCCTACCTTGTGGATGGCCCAAGCAGGGTGGAAGGGGGGGGGGGGAGACGTGGCAACCCTTTATTCCCAAGGAGCTGAGAGGAGTGGTTGAGGTGTGTGTGGATCGTGGTGAATGCGCATTTCTTGGCTCGGCCACCCCCATTACAAGAGGGAATGAGGCATATATATATATATATATATATATATATATATATATATATATATATATATATATATATATATATATATTCTTGCACAGATATTAAAAAAACTTAAGAATATAAGAGTCATATAACAGGAAGATGTTTTTCCTGGTCATATCAGATAGACGATATCGTATTAAATATATGATATCACTTGCGGCTGACCGCCAAGGACTACGGTGTCTAGCAAGGAGTACGGACAATTGCTCCTTAGGGCAATCGCTCCAAGAACGATTGTCCCTGGTAGAATAGCCCCCAAACTCCTAATAAAAAAAAAAGCGGACAATTGCTCTTAACATTATTAAAGCGAAATATATTAAAAAAAAAATCAAGAAATAATGAATGAAAAGTTATTTTAGGTTTGTTACGTTAAACTGGGTTATATTAGGTTATATAAGGGGCAACTGTCCAAGGGGGAACTGCCCTAAGGCGTAACTGTCCTATGGAGCAACTGTCCTATCTCCGTCTAGCAAAAATCTAACTTAATCCAGAAAAAAAGTCGAATCGTATTTTCATAACTGATTAAAGAAAAATTGTCGAATAATACTGATAGAATATAAGAAATCCACTTTCAAGTACATAAGTAGACTTTAATATATCAGAACCAAAATAGTCAGTGTACACTAAGAGCATTTTCAAGAAGTACAGTTACATTCTATACTGACAAAACAGTAGCGATACGTTCAGGAAGGGATCACTGCTTTGCTCTGTCAGTATAGAATATATACATATACTCCCTGAAAATGCCCTTAATATATTTGGTAAGTTTTGGTTTCTGTTATATTAAAAAAACACATTTACAATTTAGAGTGGGTTTCTTTTATTGATAAATATACTGGAATAAGATAATCCCCCCCAGTATCAAATAGTGAAAATAATCCCTCTCTAATATATATATATATATATATATATATATATATATATATATATATATATATATATATATATATATATATATTATTGCCAATCATTTTATTAATTCTAAATGTATGATAATCATACATTACTGCCCCCGGGTTCGAGCCTGGCCCTGAGTTGAATTAGCTTTCACTGTCTAATGTCATTATCGATTCAATTGGGCAATTAACTGATGGGGTCAGTGATATCCTATAGGTCTACCTGATTACTCAATCACTACCCACAGAGACATAGTCTCTCTTCTTTCTGTTGGGATTATTTGATCCATATATAATTAAAATACTAGAACTGTTGTTAATGCCTTACTTTATCTTATTCCCTCTCAATATATGCTGCTTTCTCCTCTTGTTTTATATGGTCAACTTCGCTCTCAATTCACTTGTGTCTCCTTCCAGTTCCTTCATGCTGTACCATATACCTTGTCTCCCACTGCCCGTCTCCTTCTCTTCATCCTTCCTCCCTCGTTCGGTTTCCCCATTATTCCAACGTCTCTCTCTCTCTCTCTCTCTCTCTCTCTCTCTCTGTTTTTTGTTGCTCATGAAACCATCCTCTTTCTTCCTCTCTTCTACTGAAAGTACCATCATCCATGTTGCTTTCTTCTTCTTCTTCTTTATTAAAGGACAGACAACCTAAGTCTCTCCCACCAGACAGGTTTGACTATACTGGTTTTTCACACACGGAACACTTTTCTCGATTTTTGAGACGAGATATCACTAGTACTGGAGTTTCAGGTGAGGCAAGGGATGGAATAAGTATAATGAGAGAGAGAGAGAGAGAGAGAGAGAGAGAGAGAGAGAGAGAGAGAGAGAGAGAGAGAGAGAGAGAGAGAGAGAGAGAGAGAGAGAGAGAGATTCTGAACGGAAGAAGAACTGCTAAGTCTCGTAGCAATATCATACAAATACGAGTTATCGTCTAAGAAATTATCTTATTTAACGCGATTATGCTGGATATATCAGCAAAAGAGATAAGAAGAGCCATACACAATATCCTGTAACACAATTATTATAATACCTAATGTTGTTCCGGTTTTATGTCACGGACTCCCTTTTCTACCAAGGGCTAGGACGACTGCCTTCTTGCGAAGGACTTGATTTGGAAGATGTAATCGTTACCCAGAGTGCATGCCCTTGCTAACCTCAGACCGTGATATAGAATAGTAACAGTATAATGCCAATTTTGATCGATGACAACGATCAAGAAGAGGCACCATCCAGTATATAACTAAACCAAGACAAAAAAAAAAAAAAAAGGAAATTCTTGAAAAATCGCCAAGAACAACTGCGCTGTGTGTATCGAATAAAAAAACAAAGATCGTTTACCTACAAAAGGGAGTCATTCTGGTCTTTATCAGTCGATTGGATCTTTTAACGATCTAGCTATATTTTAGACTTTGGACCAAACTACTCAACAAAATAAAAAAAACTTATACTATGCCACGCGATACTGTATTCTCACTGGTGCTTGAGAAATTGACGTAAAAATAACAAACATCGACAGCTATGACAGAGAGAATACACACAAACACACACACACACACACACACACACACACACAGAAATACGCAATCTCAGTAATGAGGAGAGGTTGAGGGAATTAGATTCGAAGCTAGAAGAATGAGGGGGGATATGGTGACGGTTTTTTTCATTTCCTTCATGGTTATGACAGAGTGGATAGGGATTGATATTTTGATATGGCTGGCACTAGATCTAGAGGTCAAACTTAAAACTTCTTTGCAGGATGTAAGGAAGTACTTTTTATTTTTTATTATTATTGTAAGAGTCGCTGATACTTGGAATTCGCTAAGCGAGAAGGTAGTTAATGGTAACTCAATCCATAGATTTAAGGACAAGTATGATAAGTACTAAGTACAAAATGGAGCCGACCAGGAGAAAGGAAGTTACGAGATTGGGACTCTTTCCCGTAAGCACAATTGGGGTATTACACACACACACACACACACGTCAGATCTCAATAGTGACGAATAAAAATGTCGACGAAGACATTAAAAAGGATAATAACAACGACTGAAAAAATACAGAGATCAGATTTCACAGGTGATTAAAAATATGACGACGAAAACAACCAAAAACTATGACAACATCGACTACAGAAAAGATATCACCGAGGCAACGTGATGCACGATAACTATGTCACGGCAATGCAATTCACTCCAATTTTAAATAATGAATACAATGATATAATAGATATCTCGAATGCCTTTGAATCTAATCGCTAACCATTTAAATGAGAAAATTTGATATAACACTAGATACTTACTCCATGACTTCACGGTCAATGCATATTTAAGGCTATCAGTGCGATTACTGTAAAAGGATTGGACGTGCCTATATATATGTGTGTGTGTGTGTGTGTGTGTGTGTGTGTGTGTGTGTGTGTGTGTGTGTGTGTGTGTGTGTGTGTGTGTGTGTGTGTATGTATGTATGTATGTATGTATGTATGTATGTGTGTGTGTGTGTGTTTTAGGAGTCTTCTACACTCGAATTACGAATAAGAAAACGTTGTTTCTATTTCATTTTCATCTTAAAGCTTTTTACTCACTTACGCATAGGCCTATGTACCTAATTTACGGTTTCTTCTATGGGTTTCTTCTTCTTCTTCTTCTTAAGGTAAATGCAATATGGCCTAATATTTTGTTTGTATAAATTCTCTTCTCCAGTCCTCTTTTTGTCACCGTCTTTTTCAACCTATGTTGCACTACGATGAGTGACCAACGCAAACGAAAACATCCATAAATACAGTTAAAAGACTCCAACTGTAGCATATTTTGCACCATGCCATTGGTACACTTCAATACTCGGCATATATACTGTATACACCAGTGCGCATTTAACACCGACAGCATCATCATCTATCAACGTGATGCAATAATTTTATCCATTTGGATACACTCCAGTAACCTACCTTATGTTATCAAGGAGGTCAATGATGTAATAATGAATGATAGCACCTCTCACAGTGTCATATTCAAGAGTCAGCATTTCTCAATACATTTTGAAAGCGTTCTTTTACCTACCGCCACATTCGCGAGTCATGAAGTGGGTTTATCCTCTAACAAACCTATTTATGGATTAGGATTCGGTTTTACGTCGCGAACTCCCTTTTCTACTAAGGGCTAGGACGGTTGCCTTCTTGCGAAGGACTTGTTTTGGCAGATGTAATCGTTACCCTGAGTTACCCTTACTAACCTCAGTCCGTGACGGGGCGCGAACCCTCGACCTTGCGCCTCAAAGGTGTGGACGCTACCATTTTGCCACGGAGACTACTCTCACAAATCTATTTAGACACATCATAATACTGAATGACTTATATTCAAGTCATCGCCGTGACAAAAAAATAAAAAAAATAAATAAAATGGAGATGATCCTCTAGGTTGCATTGTGTACTGTGAAAAAATTACGAGTAATGTGATACTACTTTTCAATATATAAACTACAGAACATAGTTTATCATGTTAGTTTTTGAGTGAGATAAGGACAGAAAAGTACTGTAATTACCTGTAAATAGGTGACCTCTTTTATAGGAGATATTTAATAAATTCCCAAATAATTTTTTTTACGTATTGTGTTACTAACAGTCCCCATTTGGGGGTGGACACAGACGGGTTGAAGCTCGGGAATTAAGGCTGGATGACCTTTCTATTCCCAGCCATGGGCTCGAACGCGGATCTGTCACCTACTAAGTCGAGCATTTTACCGCTACGCTACGGCGGTCCCGAGACCCAACTATAACTAGACCAGCTCGAAATACTATTCAAATGGAATAATTAAACATCTACCATATTGTATACGATGAGAATCATTTATGAGAAATAAAATGGTCAACATTATTATGAAAAATTTTAATTACTATTTTAAATCTTGCAAAACTTGCGCTTTCTCATACAGTCATTGCTGCATATCTAAATATAATTTAGCTTCAATTATCATACAATGGTATTAAATGCCAACTGACATGTTCCGGTTTTACGTCACGGACTCCTTTTTCTCCCAAGGGCTAGGACGGTTGCCTTCTTGCGAAGGACTTGTTTTGGAAGATGTAATCGTTACCCTGAGTGCACGCCCTTGCTAACCTCAGACCGTGACGGGGCGCGAACCCTCGACCTGACGCCTCAGAGTCGCGGACGCTACCGCTTGAGCCACGGTGACTACAAATGCCAACTGAAATATAGATAAATATTTCTTGATTTTTTTAGCACTCAGAATTAACAGCGAAAATATATAAGAAAGTTCATACCGTAATAATCTTGTAAAGTGTCATTGCTAAGAAGCTCCTTAGCACGCTTTCACACCAAAGTGGCACGTTGCACGTGGCATGCCACGTGGCACGCCGGTTGAAAATAATAAACATTGATCTTAAAATTCATAAATATGATCGGCTAAAG
>JAXCGZ010011428.1:142500-145732 GCA_037179515.1 Halocaridina rubra | reverse complement strand
AACCTTGGATCCTTTACAGATTAACAAATAATAATTTACAGACCTTACAAGGATGTTTGATTGTCTAATTTGTGTGTGTGGATCAGTAGATGTAAAAGCTTAGGATAAAATAATGCTCATAAAATTCTTTGATATACCGCAAATAAATGTGAAATTGAACCTTGAATAGAAACCCTAAGTACTGTTGCTATGTTTGGAAACAAAGCATTATCAAATATTAAAAAAGTTGTTAGCCTTTTATCATTATTATTATTAATATTACTATTATTAATTAGGCCTTTTTTATATGAATAAAAAAAACCTGTAGGGAGTACCGATAACGACATCGTTTGTTTATGCTATTTTGTTGAATTTTTCAGCAGCAATAATAATAATTATTATTATAATAATAATAATTATAATAATAATAATAATAATAATGATAAGAAATGCAATTATTTTTATTATAATTATTAGTAGTAGTAGTAGTAGCAGCAGCAGCAGCAGCATAGCAGATAAAAAATAAATTATATTAATAGCAACAATAGAAGATATAGAAATAGTAATAGCAGCAATAGGCTATTATTATTATTATTATTATTATTAGTATTATTATTTTTATTATTGTCATTATAATTAGTATTGTTATAATTATTATTTTAGTATCAGTAGTATTGATTATATCAATACTAATTGTAACAATAGTTAACGATAGTGTAAATTAGTCCACTCGAAACCAAGATTAAACAGCCTTGGCCCATATTGTACGGATATGATATTCAAATTTGAATGATTTGATTGACATATATCAAGGATAGGGATGTTATTTTTTTTTCTTTCTTTTAGAGCACTGCTTATTTCTATATAAGTATGTATGTAATATTGATAATAATAATTGAATTTATTATAGTTAGAGTAATAATAATTACTGTTATTATTATTATTATTATTATTATTATTATTATTATTGGGAGTAGTCTCCGTGGCAAAATGGTAGCGTCTGCGACTCTTGAGGTGGCAGGTCGAAGGTTCGCGCCCCGTCACGGACTGAGGTTAGTAAGGGCAAACACTCAGGGGAACGATTACATCTGCCAAAACAAGTCCTTCGTAAGAAGGCAACCGTCCTAGCCTTTAGTAGAAAAGGGAGTTCGTGACGTAAAACTGAATCCATCCATCCATCATTATTATTATTGGGGGCGCGAATGTTCAGTGGTAGAGTGCGCTATTCGGGAATCAACTAATGTTGGTTCTGTCCTCATGCGAATTGGGATTAATTGTGCCGTAAAACAAGGCATTATTATTATTATTATTATTATTATTATTATTATTTAGCTTAGACATGTTGAAGAGACGGAAACAATAAGTGATGTGGCCTTCCCTTACAGTTACCATCTGTGTGTTTATTTGTATGTTATCAATACTAACGCATCAACAATTTGTAATCATTATGATAAGTGAAGAATTTTTGATATCGTTCTTTATATCTTAATTGTACTTGAACGTTGCATTATTATTATTATTATTATTATTTATTATATAACATGATTTCCAAGCAAATTTCATCTATAACAGTATGTTAGTATTTACTAATATATATATATATATATATATATATATATATATATATATATATATATATATATATATATAGAGAGAGAGAGAGAGAGAGAGGAGGAGAGAGAGAGAGAGAGAGAGAGAGAGAGAGACTAAAACAATTCTGGCGATTTGATACTACACTAACCACTTATGGCATCATTCTCTGGTCCTTCTGGGTGGGTGGGTGGGGGAATTATTCTTGATAAGACGGTTCATTGACTGGGTTATTAGTGATAATCTGAGTGCGATAAAACCCACTGACTTGTTCATACAAGTAGCCTATATGTATTTTTTTTTTTTCAAATATACAATGGAGCTTTTTATTGTAAGAAAAAAAAAAAAAAAAAAAAAAAAAAAAAATTATATATATATATATATATATATATATATATATATATATATATATATATATATATATATATATATATATATGGTAAGGAAGCCCATCAGTGAGACAACACAGAAAAAATAACGCTTTATTTGGGTCCTAACTGGACCCCTTCTCAAGCATAATCTAAATGGGGCCTAACTAATGCAAGATAAAGCTGCAAAATAACTTTTTCCGTCCTATTGCTAACGCTTCTTGAGATAAATCCTAAAATTCTGTTTGCTTTATTTCTGACTGCTGTGCATTGCTCTCTTGGCTTAAGACTACTACTCACAAGAACTCCCAAATCCCTTTCACACTGAGAACTCATGATTTCGTGGTTATTTAGCTTATAACTAGTATTGTCTTTTATAGTACCCATTTTAACTACTTTACATTTTTCAACATTAAATTCCATTTGCCATTTGTCCGACCATTCAGATAATCTATTTAGATCTTCCTGTAAAGCATGAATGTCTTCTTTTCCATTTATAGTTCTACCTATTTTAGTGTCGTCTGCGAATTTACTTAGGTTACTACTGATATCCGAATCCAGATCATTTAGATATACGATGAATAATAGGGGACCCAGTACCGAGCCTTGTGGTACCCCGCTAGTAACCGAGCCCCACTCTGATTTCTCTCCATTTATGCAAACCCTCTGTTTTCTGTCTTTTAACCATTGTTTGATCCATCTGAGAACAGCTCCTCCTATACCATGAGCTTCCAGCTTTTTAACTAATTTTTTGTGAGGAACTCTATCAAAAGCTTTGCTAAAATCTAGATATATTGTATCAAGCTTTGCTAAAATCTAGATATATTGTATCAAGCTTTGCTAAAATCTAGATATATACTTTTGTATATAGGCCTATAGGGGTTAACCACAGTTATTCATATTTTTTATTCATACATTCATATTTTATGGGTCAGTAAATAGAGGGTAGTGGTAATTCATATTTTTTATATGCACTTCCTTACGGTATTGGAGAGTAGTGGTAATTCTTAAGTTTTGTTATACATTTATATTTAATGGGAGAAGAACAGCAGTTCATACTTTTTATTCATGATTATTTGAAGAGTAGAGGTAATTCATACTATTTATTCATACTTAATGAGAGGTAGTAAAAATTTATACTTTTTGATTCATACTGATTAGAGTAGTGGTAATTCATATGTGGTTATAGAAAAAGTTATTCATACTTTTTCCTCATACTTAATGTAACGCATTCATACTGAATTGGAGAGTAGTAGTTATTCGTACATTCCTAGTTATTGGGAGAGAAACCGTAA